>CAKNYM010048276.1:87779-100805 GCA_932195095.1 Andricus curvator
TATTTATTTTGTTTCTTTTATTAGTTGTAATGCCATATTACTTTACCGTTACGCTGCAGCGTAACGCCTGCGTTCGGCCGGTCCGCCAGGGTAGTTTTCGTATATGCTGTGTGTTCGCCCCTGAATAAAGTCGAGGGAAATTTTTTTCTTTTAATTGTTACATGAACCCCCAGTCTTTATACCCTTTAGATTATTTATACAAAAAATCAGACAAAATGGCTTCGCCGTTTGGCCTGAATCCATTTCTTGCGATTTACACTCGATTTCCAGTGCCCTTGATAGTCCAGGCGCCCCATGAAATTTAGGGAAATAAATGCTACCTGAAAGTTGTCTTTGGATTCTTTTAGTGCTAGGATGTAGAACAAAAGCCTATATGTTTGCGACCAAGGCTTCGGAAGCACTGTGTGTGTAAACAATCGTCAAAGATAGCAAAACAGGTTTTTTTTTGATTGCAACTAACCTATATGTCTGTCAGAAAAAAAGTGTAGTTGAAAAATGTAGGTCTTACAAATATCTACAAAATGACGTGTCGTACATCAAGATTTGTTCATTTGTTTACTTGGAAAAAAAATAAAAACCGCCCGAAAGTGCCTTTTTTAAATATGCAATTGATATTGTGATAATTAATAAAAAAGTTTCAAACTTTCAGAAAATATGTCCCTTACCACCCTTAAAAAGTGTGCAAAACTGCAGCCCAAAATCATAATTAGTTTTCATAAAAACTCATTTGTTATTAAAAATGGACTATTTTTCAACGGAATTTCTGCAGATTTGGCCGATGGGATCTCAAAAAACAGTGGGTTATTGTCCTCTGCAGGAGTTGTGCTATCAAGTATACTTAGCGACAAAATAATTTTTCATTATTAAATTGCATGAAAATGGCTACAAAGAGAGGGTATGTTTTTTCTTCATAAACAAATAGAATAACTTTGTCAATTTTTATTTCATTCTATATGTGCTATTTTTCTACACACTTGAAGAAACAATTGTTGTACTTGAAGGGGGGGAAGGGGGGGGGGGGGAGATAATTTTTTTTTTCTTCAAAAATGACTGCTACTGCAATTTTCAACCTACAAAGTTGAAATATACATCAAGTACAGGATGAGAGATGTACTATTTGTTACTAAATTTCCAAGGCAATGCATTATTATTCTGTTGTTGATTATGGTGGCTGATTATGGGAGAAGGATTGACTCGGTCTATGGCGGCGAAGTGGAGGAAGCCGCGGTGGCGTACGTATGGTTATTAGACAATATTTGACGAATTTTTTACATTTTTTTCCTAAAGTAATTTTTCGATAGAATGACGTATTTATTATAGTCAATCCAATAAACAACATATTAATGGCACAATTAGGTAAGATAAATGAAATAGGTTTAAACATAAGATATTAGATATAATTTTTTTCGAGAAGCAACCAACAGATTTGTAACCAGCACGGAAAGGTAGTCCAAATTAAAAAAAAAACATCTCAATAAATTGATTTGTCGCTGAGATATTAAAACTGTTTGCAATTTGAACACGTGAATTCAATTCCAGCGCAAGCTCCTGGCAAGTCACAGAGGCTTCCTTCACTCTGCCTTCACTGACTGCGTCGATCCTTTCCTGTGAACTTTTCCGTGAATCAGACACGATTACAAACAATAAATTTAGAATGCATATCTTCGTGAATTTTGTAACAATTAGTAGTAGAACTCTTTTCTATATTTGGTACAAAATTGAGCTATATAAAACGAAAATTGACGTAGTTCTTTCATTTGTTATAAGAAGGAAACTTAACATCTTTTATAAGCCATTTTTATGCAACTTAATGATTAAAAATCGTTTTGCCGCTAAGTGCACTTGATAGCACAACTCCTGTACAGGACAATAACCCACTTTTTGTTAAGATCCTATCGGCCATATATGTAGAAATTCCGTTGAAAAATAGTATATTTTTTAATACCAAATGAGTTTTTATGAAAACTAATTATTATGTCGGGCTGAAGTTTTGCAAACTTTTTAAGGGTGCCCAATGGGACATTCACAACGGGCGCAGTTCTGCACCAGTACCGGCTAGTACTGGCAAGTTACTGACAGCCAGTGCTGGTACCTATACTGGCATATCTCTGGGATGATAACGCTATTCTGTACTGGGGTGCCAGTGCTGGCCCAGTACTGAATATCCATACTGGCGCAGTACTGACACAATAGAAAATACAGAATAGGCGCAGTACTGTGCCAGTACTGACTAGTAATATCGCGCTACTGGCAGCCAGTACTGGTGCGGTACAGCCGCGGTACGGCACACCACCGGCGCTGTACTGGCAAACTCCTGGCGTACGAAAATGCCGGAGTTAATTTAAAGAATAATAAAAAATCATTGAATTGTTTTTAGGACGCATCTACTTTATCCATTCATCATCATACTACTGTATATCGTCCGAATATTATTTATAATTTCAAAAATTAAAATTTCATTCAAACATTTTGTTTAATTTTAGCACCCACTACTGCTATACTCTAACGATATGACAAAAAGGTATATAAAAAATAAATATTAATTGATTGCGAGTATTTTGACTTTGAATATTAATGGTCCTGTGTAAAGTAAATACATATATTACATTTTTAAATATTATATTACAAATAAAATTTCTAACGCTACGGGTTATCGAACCTACATCTATACCTAAACCTATCGCCTAGCAGTCGGGAGTCTTAACCATTGCGCTAAACCTACAAGTTGAAACTCGATGAAAAAATCCATCCTCATAAGGTAAAGCTCAAAACAGTTAAAACACCAAATTTTAAACTCTTTTTTACTGATTAAATATTTATTATTATACGACGATATGTAAATGTAAAATATACGAACTGTTAACAGGAATATCAATAAAATAATTTTAAAATAAATAATTTAAATCGATTACAATTTTTCTTCGTGTAATATTTCGTTTTTTGGCGTTTTAGACTACTTTACAACTTTCTACAATGACAGGAAATGTAATTTTTTATGAACATTTAAAATTTTTAACGACGGAACTTAGAAATTTGATCGTGAACTTTGACAATTTTTTAATAAAAAATTTTTCTAAACTTTCGTGTAAGGTTTGATTTTTAGGTGTTTTAGACCATTTTACCATGTTTAATATTGACATAAAATGTAATTTTTTCTGGACATTTATAATTTTACATAAAGATGGAACTTACAATTTTTTTCTTAAAAAAAAAAAAAACATGAAAAAAGTTGTTTTCACGACAGTTGTATTTATAGTATTTAGACATTTTAGAACACATGAAACGTGGAGCCAGCCGTTAGCCAGTACTTGGCGAATGACCGATTATCTGTACTGGTGACCAGTACTGAGCCAGTGTTGCGACGGTGGTGAACTCCGGCAGAGTAAGGAAAATTCCACCTGTGGCCATTGTCAGCGTTTTTTACTGGGCCCGTAAAGTACCAGTATTGAACCGACGATTGGCGTAACTCCGTAAGAAACGGGTTGACCATCATGCATTAGGCCAGAGTTCTACCAGCACAGGGCCAGCGCTTGTATGCCACTGTTGGTTTTCCAGCACTGGCGCAGTACTGTGCCTGGGTTTCAGCCAGTACTATGCCCGTACTGTTCAGCCAGATGTAGCTAGCCATTACAGGCGCAGTACTGCGCCCGTTGTTAGAAAGGCCTAAGTCCAAAATTTCCACATGGGTGGTAAGGGGCATAATTTCTGAAAGTTTGAAACTTGTTCATTAATTATTGGAATAATTTCATGTTTAAAAAAGGCACTTTCGGGTGGTTTTCATTTTTTTTTCAAGTGAACAAATGTACTAATCTTAATGTACGACATGTCATTTTGTAGATATTTGTAAAGCCTACATTTTTCAACTACACTTCTTTTCTGTCAGACATATAGGTTAGTTGCAATAAACAAAAAACCTGTTTTTGCTTTCTTTGACGATTGTTTACACACACAGTGCTTCCGAAGCCTTGGTCGCAAAAATATAGGCTTTTGTTCTACATGCTAGCACTACAAGAATCCGAAGTCAAATTTCAGGTAGCATTCATTTCGCCAAATGAGTCTTTTTTTCATTAGGTGCCTGGACTATAAGGGTTTTGGACTTTAGGCTTCCCAACACTGAACAATTTAAATTTTAAATCTGAAATGCTAGAAACTATATTATTACATTCTAATTCATGAGAATGTAATGTAATCGCCCAATTTTCGATCTCCACTTTTTAACGGATCTTTGCGTTTCGGCATTCACTGAGTCCAACAATCTTCAAATTTTGTCAGTGTCTGCCTGTATGTCTGTATGGTTATCTGAATGTTGTAGCCACACTAACTTTGGAAGGATTCATCCAATCAAATCAGCCTTTGATAAACTTTTTTAGGTTTCCGGCCAAAATAATAAAATGTAGAGCATTTTCACAATTTGAAGAAAAAAAATTTTAAAGGATTTTAGAAATTTTTTTCAGAGATTCTGGTTCACGAAAAAAGGACTTGCAAATTATCCTAATCGCATTTTCAATTTCGATAAAAATTTGAAAAGTTCTATACTTTTCAACATTTTGAAATTTTTTTTAAAATAGACAAAATTATTTTTTTGATAAATTAAGAAATTTCATTCCAGTGTTTTACTAGATATCAAATATATTTCGAAACTATCCCAATTAAATTTTTCGATTAGACCAAAATTCAAAAAGTTAGAGCATTTTCAAAATTTGAAACAACATTTTTTAAAGAGTTTTAGAAATTTTTGTCAAAGTTTCTGGTACACAACAAAAAGACTTACAAATTATCCCAATGCCATATTTAATTTCTAAGAAAATTAAAAAAGTTATATGCTTTTCAACATTTTGAAAATTTTCAAAAAATACAAATTATCTTAATGAGATTTTTCAACTGAAAAAAATTGTGTCGCAATCAGAATGTAATCGTCAAAGCCGACCGGTGCTTTGAGAATCTTCTTTAAAAACAAATTGAAAAACCTTCTCAGTTCCAATTTATTACTGCAGTTCGTCAGGGACTTAAATTTCGATTTAAGTTATATAAAATATTTATAGGCCATATGCGCGCTCAAACTTGTCGCGAAACGCCGCGCGCAATGAGAATGTGCCCGCGCTGCGAGCATATTTTTAAAAATTGGAATCGTAGCAATTTTCGTGAATTTATGAATTTACTCCTTGAAACTATATATAATAATTTCATTAGATATCTATTAACATTAAAATGGTTGGATAGGTTTTTTTTAAAAACAGTTCATAAAAACAGTACAAACATTCTCAATAAAAAACCGGTTTTCTCTTTTTCAAATGATTCCAAGATTTTTTATCTATCTGTGGCCACCTTGCAACCTCAATAGCTCACAAAAATAAGAGCGCATATATTTCAAATACACCTTTAGCCCTCTGCACCTTTAGCTAATGTTTAATAATTCATATGTATATTAATTACAATAATAATAATAAAAATAAATAAAAGTAAATAAATAATTAATAAAGTTAGTAAATTTTACACCACACGAATATTGCGATTGTTTTTGGCTTCAATTGGTGGCGTCTTACTTTAAAATTCAGATCAAGACTTATTTCCTAGGACAAAAAATTCACGTGAAAATTCTGGTAGAATTCTCCGTGGAAAACCACGTAGGATTCCACGTGGATTAAGGAATTTCACGTGGAATTCTACGTAAGATTCAGGTGGCAAATTGAAAAAATTCACGTGGAAATCCACATAAATTAAGGAAAGTACAATGATTGTCACGTGGATTTCTACGTGGGACTCTACGTTAAATTCCAAGTGAAACAATCAATGTGAAACATATAATGTACGAGGTACTCAAAATTCAAAAATGCAATCCATTTTTGCATATTTCATACGGTTTACGAGATATGCCCAATTGAAAATTATGTTTAGCACTCCATACGGAACTTCACGTGAAACACCACGTCAACTCCCACGAGAAATTTGTACGTGGATTGTTTTAATTTAACACTTGAATTTCACGTGGAATGCCGCGTAGAACTGCCACGTGTAATTCTACGTGGATTTCTACGTGCATTTTTTCACCTGTGTTGGTGGCGGTACTTATCTAAGTTATTCCAAAAGCAGATCAATCGAGCTCACTTTGTTCGAAAAAGGTACACGAGATTTTTGCTTATGAAATCGACTTCTATGATTGTAGCTGCTTGAATCAAACATTTTCTAAAAAGAAAACAATACACATGTACGCAATATACCTAGGTTACATAACCCAAATGATCACTGATCAGTCTCCAGATACTCTTGTTACCATCTCCTAGCCTTGTCTGCACAATGACCTCTGCAATATTTCATAAGTGAAAGTCGCTATATCAGATATCTACACTTGATCCATATAATTTGTACGCATCGTTGAACTTCACAAATTAAATACTGAAAGATATATTTTCCTTCTCACATGAATTAAAAAAACTCTTTGAAAATATATAATCAACGCGATAGTGCAAAACGTTTAATATACCAAAAATATGTTCATACGGTTATTTTTAATCCACAAAATATACAAATATTTCGTTATTTGGCTGCGAAATGATGTTTGTCTCAAAGCCCATTTAAATTTTGGCCGATTCTAAGCTTTCGGACGCTCCGTATGTTTATGTATGTTTGGAAAAATAAAGCTAACTACCTCTCTGAAATTATAGATAAATATCAAAAAAGATTTCTTAAGTTCCTCAACTTCAAAACAAGGGGCGATTTCATCCCTCCAGGGTATGATTATCAGCTGCTTTGCCACAGATTTAATGAAAAGTCCTTAGAAAATAGGCGGAAAGTCGCAATGATTTCATCTTCATTTAAGATTCTAAATGGACAAGTTGACAGTAGCTATCTTTTATCCGAGATTACAATTGAAGTATATCAGTATAACGCTAGGGAGAAAACGCAATTTTATTTCCCTACTTCAACTTCGGCTGTAAACTCTCCAATCTTCAAATTATATGGGGTCTTTAATGAACTGTACAAAGACAATGACGATACCCTTGATTTGTTCAACCAATCCTTACAATCATTCATATCTGAGGTCTGTAACTTGATGACCCTAGCTAGTTAGGTCGCACAATTTTAATCTTAAGTACAATGCACTTTATAACAATTACAACAATTAGAATAACACACGATCAGTCTAATATCTCATAATTAATTTACTTTTTTATATGTTCGCCACTTAGTTACTTATATGTAATCCTGTAATTGGTCTTCGGACTGTTGGATTTATGTTGAAAAAAATTAAAATAAAATAAAATAACAAAATTGAGTCCAAATATATACGGACCTGGCGAGGACAGCATAAAATAACATTCGATACCCGAAACTCGATTTACGATCGAATCCAGTATGGTCGAGTGATTTTGATCTACATGATACCGTGATATTATAGGCAAACCTACACTTAAAATACAAGCTATATTGCATACAAATTTACAGAGAGACTCCCTGAAATGGGAACGAAAGTTTACAGTCATTACAGAAACCCGCATAGAACGATATAACATATAATAGATGGACAAAATCCCAAAAATAGACCTATGTAATATTTGTCACCACCGACAAATTTAATGTTTTGCATGCTCACCGCTTTTCTGCGCAATGTTTGAAAAATCTGAGAAAAAGCAAGCTAGTTCAGTGGAGCATAGGCTACTGGAATTTTATAGATTATTATACACTGTGCATTGATTTATAACTCAGCAAAAGAATCTCAAAGTCCTGTAGCCGCTTTTACAATTCAAATGTCCGCTCCAAGGTCTGTAGTTGTGGAAAGTAAACGCAACTACCCAGGTAAAAAATCTTTCGATTTTTTATTAGATTTAGGTGTTCAACAGATACCATATAAAGGAAAAAGGTGTACTTCTAAAATTATAGAAGTATCACATTCAAATATCGAAATTTTTAATTTGGCGAAAAAATGTCCCCTCCATTATCGTACTTTACTCCAAGAATATTTGAAGCACACTTTTCAATGTTCACGGAAATTAAACAGTATGTTGGGTCGAAAAAGTTTACCATGGATTAAGTTAATATCGCAGTGCGTGCAAAAGTCATGTTCAATTTAAAGCTAAAATTTCCACTCCAAAGTTTCAGAGAAAATGTCCACTCCAGCGCCAGCAGCTGTAAAAATCGCGCGCATCAAGATAGGATTAAATTTTTTGCTGATTTTCCTGTATTTCGGTGGCCAAAAAACGTCCCCGCAAGGAAAATTATGTGCCTCAAAAATCATGTGCATTTCGTGAGAATCAAAGTTAAAATATGTATACAAATGGCTTTTCCTCAAAAGTTACGTGTCAACAAAAAAATGTTGTTCTACAAAAAAGTTTCATTTTAATTAAAGGAATAACTTCTGTCTAAAATTTTTTTTCCAGGTAACTGGAATATTTTAAAATATTGCAAAAAGTAGGCAAACAATGGAAAAATATGACTTTTTTCTATCAAATTACTCGTCTAAAAATATTTTTGTAACAAAGAGATCTTTATATTTAAAAAACCTAATGTTTTTCGCAAACTAACATTATTTTTGTAAAAATACAAAATATAAATCATTTTTATATCAAATTTTCGGCAAATAAGCCTATCATTATTAAAATAAGTTAAACCTTTTCTAACAAATTGAATCAGAGAAGAGTTTAAGCAAATATTTCTAATGTTTGTTGAAAGTAATATATTAAAAATAATAATTTAATGATGAAAAAATAGATTTAAAATAATGTTTAACCAATCTTTAATATCAACATTGAATTAAACGTTAAACATTTAATTTGCTTACTTTATTGAAAGTACACTTTTCGTGATACATACCAATATAATTTCCATTAAATTTTATTTGTGTAATATCAGAGAGAGAAACAGTAATATTATTATATAATGTACCATATTGTATCTATATTAGCATTATAATATCAGTATCTGTAATATAATGTAATACAATTTTTACATTATGACGTAACATAATTTTTTATATTTATTAGAATTTAGAGAATATGTATGTATTCCTTTGGCTTTGAAAATTTCCGCCTCAAGTGTATTTTTTCTTCTTACCGCCAGGGGAGATACTGTCTATACGGACTTGTTAAAATTAGTTTGAATGCAAGCAAGAAAGAAGTTGTAACAAATTATTGAACTAAAAATGTCAGTGTTCAATCAAATTATCCATATTGCGTTTATACAATTAAATATATACTTGTATACGTTCCTTCAAGTGACGGGGGCTCTTTTTGAATAAAATTACAAATGTATTCGCTTGCAATTATTGTTTGTTCTATTTATTACTGCTTTTCACTGAACAATTATATATTTTTTTTACAAAATATATGTAATGTAATGTAATATATGTAAAATGCAAGGGGAAAAATCACTTTTTGGAGTTTTTGGAATAATTTTTTAGGGCTTGGGTAAATGTGACGGGAAAGTATAGAGGGTTGTAGAGAATTATCTAACGAAGAATTTCATGTATCAGACATATGGGTTTGACACCCCTAACAAACCGCCACGAGTTCCTGAAAACTACCCTTGAAACCAAAAATGTCAATTCTTCATGACATCGACCTTTTGAGCACTGTATTCTCGTCTTTTTTTTACTTCAAATTATTTATATTGGTCTAGTGGAATATTTATCAACATTTGTTAACTATTTTTCAATTATTTAAACAAATTGAATTTGTTTAAACAATTTTTTTCGAAAATTCGTTTCCTCCCCATAAAAATTATTACTATTGGCCTAGTGGAATATTTAATAACATTGGTTCATTAATTTTAAATTATTCAAACAAATGGAATTTGTTTAGATAATTTTATTTCGAAATTGTTTTTTTAATAAAAATTATTACTGTTGGTCTAGTAGAATATTTATCAATATTGGTTAATTAATTTTTAAATATGTAAACAAATTCAATTGGTCTAAAAAAGCTTTTTTTTTCTAAAAATTCGTCGAACTGGCAGTTTATTATCTTTAATAACATGAATTTATTTTAAAATATTTTCCAATTGTATGAACAATGAATTATTATTTATTTTCAACAACCTTTAATTTGTTTAAACAATAATTTTTCCACAAAATTTGCAAATTTTTCTGAATTGTTTCAACAATTCTTAATAATTTTCATAAACAAAAAAAAAATTCAAAACAAAAAATTATTCAAACAAATGGAATTTGTTTACATAATTAAAAATTAATCAAACAATGTTGGAAAATATTCCACTAAAGAAATATTAATAATTTTTAATAACAAAGAATTTAAATAATTGAAAATTAATGAAACAAGGTTAATAAATATCCCATTAGACCAAATTAGAATTTACAATAATTCAACGTGAGTTCTAAAGATTTTAGAGGAATTCAAAGAAGTTTTAAAACATTCAAAACATTTCAATTCAATTCGAAAACTTCTGCAGAATTAAAAAAACGAGTGAATCTTAATTCAGTATTATTCTACCGTCGACGTTTTGCAGAAAAATTCAGAAAATTAAAAATAAATCAAGTTATGTCCTGAATTGTTCAAGAGAATTCAAGGATCTTCAAAAGAATTCCATGCTTTCAGAAGAATTCAGAGAATTCAAAACATTTAATTGAATTCTACATTAATCAGGGAAAAGTCACTGCATTTTTTAAGAAGAAAATTAGAAACACAATATTAACAAGTCAATCTGTGCAAAAATTTATTTTTCAAACAAAAAGGCTCAGAAACATTGTGAATCCAAAAATCAGTTGTTTTGAAAAAACACATTCAAAAAGTTTAAACTATGCAAAAAGAATTGCATAGAAAGGCCTCAAAATATGTTTCCAAACAACATTGTAATCGGCTCATTAGAGTCAAGTATATAACAAGAGGAAAAACGAGGGAGAGAATTGGGAAAGAGACAACCGAATATTTGCAATAATGTACGAATTATCTAGGCTCACTGAAATTCTTTGTTCTACTCTCACCGAATTTCGGAGAACATAGCCTACATTTCCATTTTTTCCATGCACCGAATTTCGGTGAGCCAATATTGTATCTCGATCATGTTTAAATAAAAGAATTAATTTTTGCAAATTATTTTACGGTTCGATAAAACTTGAGGCCATCCGATTCAAACAGAGAAACACATTCGTAATCGCATTTTTTTTAATGCTCGAAGCAAGTCGAAGTTACCGCCGTGGAAGAAATTGCTTTTCGGGGTCGCACGCACACTTGCAACTAGATGTTTATTTACATGCAATTGCAGTGCCCTGCAGTACCCTACATATGCACCGGACCCAAAAATGTTTTGGGACTTTTCGATTTGATTTTTTTTTCCTACACGGAGAAACCTTTTGCTGTACTATTTGCTAAAAATCAGACTAGATTTTACTACTTCTAGTTTGCAATGGAGGGACAGAGCGGAACTTTTGTAATGTTTACTACTTCGAGTAGTAACTGGTAACTACATGCCGAACTACAAAATTAATTGGAATCAAATCTAAAAATGTTACATTTATTTCAAAAAAGGTTTGAAGTATTTACAAACCTCTGTAGTAAAACCAGCAAGCAATGTATTACAGCCACTTACTGCAATATTTGCAAACAACTGTAGTAACGTCGAGAGAGACTGGCGCACTGATTTAGTAAATGACTTAGTAAAAATTGGTGCAGTCGGATTAGCAGACGAAAAAAATAAACCCAACACGCGCCCCGTCGCGTTGAAGGTCACGACACACTTACTACTCTTTTACACAAGCATACGACGTACATGTTGACTATAGGCCTACAGGAGTAGTACATATGATTATATAAATGCAGCTTATAAATTTATTATATACATACAGAAATATTATATTACAAGCTGAAACAGAAAAATGTGATTAACATAAGGCTTGTGGGAATCGAACACGGGTCTCCGACGCGGCAGCACGGCGATATTCCATCCTGCTAAACCAGATTATGCGATTCAGAAATTTATCGCCTCTATGAAGTAAATGCTAGCACTTCAATTAATTTTCATTAAATCATTCATTGATTGTTCACAGAGCTGGCATTTTTCAAATTCTAAGCACTATATCTTAAAACGTAATCAAATATCCTAATAACGAGATTTTAAAATAATTTTTTGCACTTAATATGTGGTTTGTTTTTCAATTGTAATTTTTCGAATTATCATAATTTATTGTAATAAGGATCTGAACGGAAGATTTCCAAACTGTAATTAGCAAGTTGAAAATGAAATAAAATTTATATTTTAAAATAAAAATATTCAAAATGAACAATTTTTAAGTTAGAATCATGAAATTAAAATTTTTAATTGACAGTTGGTTCATTTTAAACGTTGTGTTGTACCGTTGTGTTGTTCGGCTCACATCGTTCACACTCGGCTGCGCTCGGTCCAACGCGAGGCTCGCTTACTAAGTAACTTACTAATATTCCAGAGCAATTTACCGAATTTGTCTTACTCTATAATGCAAGAAATAGGAAGTGTCATGGTACAATTCATATTCCTACAGACAATAGTAGTTCCTCTTACAAATTTAGTGTTTTATGTTATTTTAGATACTTATTACTTCTATTCTTTTAATACAATTTAATAATGTCTCTACTAATTTATCCAATCTAGGATTTTGCTACAGAAAATACTAAGAATTGGTATTATCAACACGAAACTTTCATATGAAAATAGTACAGCTTACTACCACTGTATTAAAATATACAAATTATCGCCTTTGTCCCTCCATTGTAACCTAATTTAGTAACTTTTCCAGTACAAAGTTTCTCCGTGTATCCACTATTACGAGGAACGACAATACTCCTGGGTCACTCTGTATATGGGACATTCTTTTACAAATCGTACAGATTTGGACGAAAATTGACCGACCCATTTTTGATTGAGCTTATACTTTTTTTACGGGTTCATTATCGAAAAAGAGAAGATACGTATTTGAGGATTTTTTTTTTCGCAATTTTTTGGGAAATAGGAAGGGTTGAAAAATTCAGAATTTGAGTGAAGACTATTTTTTTAAAAATGCATGACTCCTGTTGTATTTGAGCTAGAGACCTTTTTTTTTTT
>CAKNYM010048277.1:0-25642 GCA_932195095.1 Andricus curvator
ACCTAGAAACACTACCCGAATCGGGTAGTGTCACGCCTACCCTGAAAGGGAAATGGTTTAATGGTATATATATATATATATATATATATATAACTGTATTTGGTACTTTATTGATAAAAAAGTTTTCAACTATTTTTCTATGAGCTCTATTGTTCTCCAATGATAGAATTTCAAAATTATTCAAATCAAAGTTATGGCCGGTATCAATATAATGCGCAATTGTATTTGTAAACAACTCCGGAAATTTTGTTTTTGGGAAATGGATCTTTGAGATTGTTGAAAAATTTTAAAAAGCTAGTGGTTGGTTTGTAAATGATCTTGATCTTTTGTTTCTTTAGAACTTGTTCAATTTTTTCCGATAAACCTTTTATGTATGGACAAACCGTCAAATCAACGTAAGATACTTTTTTATTTTTATTAGATTCAGATACAAATTCGGTATTATATAATTGAAAATTTTTATATTTCAATTAGAAATCAATGTTCCCAAATTATCATGGATCATGTTTCCTTTTTAAGCCATCAAAATCGACTTAAATTTGAACTTATACCCGATTCTAATGTGATACGTGAATTCAAACTAAGAAATCCAGATCCAATTGCTATGTCTAAAACTGATTACTGCAAAAAAATGTCTCATATCCTAAATGATAAAAAACTTTATCCTTCATCCAAATTTGAATACACTGCTACTCCACAAGACAAGAATAATAATTCGATCTCTGATTTAGAATTGAATAATTTCGTTTCTTCTTACCAAGCAAAAGAACTCAGAACTTACTCAGCCATCACGCCAAAGGCCTACGGCCTTCCTAAAATTCATAAACCTGATACCCCCTTGAGGTTAATTGTTTCCACTCTTAACGGTCCTTTATACAAATTAGACGACATAATCACAGCGGTACCTAAAGATAAAATACATACACTACTTGAAAATTTCAATTCATACCATCCTAATATTAAATTCACCATAGAAATTGAAGGAAATTCAAAAATTAGTTTTTTAGACACTCTTATTATTAGATGTGAAGGTTTTGTAAAAATTGATTTTTATCAAAAAAAAACTTGGCCTGGTCGTTATCTAAATTTTAACTCTTTTCATCCTAATTTCCATAAAATTGGTTTAGTCACAGGTTTATTTTACAAAATTCTTAGAATTTCAGATCCAGAATTTAGAATCAAAAACATAAATTTAATCAAAGATACCTTAAAAGATAATGGTTTCCCAACCCACTTAATCAACAACTGTCTAAAGAAAGAAACTTTCCGATTATATAATACCGAATTTGTTTCTAAATCTAATAAAAATAAAAAAGTATCTTACGTTGATTTTACAGTTTGTCCATACATAAAAGGTTTATCGGAAAAAATTGAACAAGTTCTAAAGAAACAAGAGATCAAGATCATTTACAAACCAACCAATAGCTTTTCAAAAATTTTTAACATTCTCAAAGATCCACTTCCCAAAAACAAAATTTCCGGAGTTGTTTACAAATTCAATTGCGCTGTCTGTCCATTTTCTTAAGTAGGTGAGACTGGCAGACCTATAGAAACCCGTAGTCGCGCACATAGATATTCTATTGTATTTCGCGCTTCCTCCGAATAGATCAACATGTAGCACCCCCACTTTACACCATGCTACCACAATTTTTAAAGCATATAAATAGCAATTCAAAATTCGCGCTCCACTCCGGCGCACACTCCTTGCAATACTTGGACTAGATACTCATTCTCTATCTTTGTGCCGTGTGTACCACATCATCCCAGAGTCCGAGATAGGAGATTAGGAAAAATATATTTGTCCTGATACGGAGGTAACCTAAACTATACAGGTAAAAATCTTTAATCCCTTCCGTAGAAACGTCGGTAATTTTTATAAAAGTAAATCGCTATAATTAATTTTAGCTCATCCTGCGAAGACGAAAAAGAGAATATGCGGAAAAGTTGCGAGGTTTTTTCGTCAGAATAATTGTCAGTCCCAACGGTCTGCAACCATTAGTGGACATAAAGGCAACTTATTCAAACATATAAACGACTCAAGAACGTCTCTACAAGGTGTTTGTATGAGGCAAAATATTTAATCTGATAGTTGATAGAAGGAATGAAGAGCATGGCCAGTCCTAACGGTCTGCAACCGTTAGTGGACATAAAGGCAAATTATGAAAATGTATAAACGTCTCAAAAACGCCTCTGCAAGGTGTTTGAGACAAAATAATTCATACAATGCTTGATGAAAAGGGATAAAGAGCACTACTAGTCCCAACAGTTTCCAACTGTCAGTGGACATGAAGGCAAGTTACAAAAATATATAAACGACTCAACAACGCCTCAGCAAAACGTTTGTTTGAGGCAACTGATTCTTAAAAAGGGTAAAGATCATTTCCAGTCTCGACGGTCTGCAACCGTCACTGGAAATAAAGGTGAATATAATAATTTATATATTGTCGTATAAATAATATTATTAAGCTGATAAAAATTATGAAAATTATATTTTAAATTTTATTTAAAAAAAAATACTTGTACTGCTGGGAATTGAAACCAGAGCTGTCGAAGGCCAGTCGACTTATACAAATTATAAATTACAAATAGTACAAAAATTTAAGAAGACAACCTCTTGCAAGGCGTCGTCTCATATAAAAGTCATAGTCCCTTGTACTCAAAGTCTGCAACTACTAGTAAGAAAGTGTCTGAGTTTGGTAAAAAGAAATACCAGTTTTCTTTTAAAAATTTTATTTCGTTTTTATTAGTGTCCCAAAAATCCAATAAAATGAGATTATAAATATATGTATGGCACTCTGTCTGCCCGGAAAAATAGCCAAATATCAATTTGTGGACTCTGACCTACAAGCGAGACATAGGCTTTAGTCACTCCGAATGCAACCTAACCTACAAGTTATTATTTCACAATACCTGCATTAAATAAAGAACAAAGTAATATTGATGTTTTAGTTCACGAGCTTTGTCATGATAGCATGTGGATATTGTTTTATAATATTTTTTCTATGTAAACATAATATCTAAATGCTGAAAGGGCTTCTTTTAGGAAACAGCGTTTTTCGGACAACGAATTCCGCAAATTAACTATAATTTACATATATTCGCACACAGCATAGAAATTTTGTCAAACAGGCTCTTCAATTGCCAATTGAAACAATATTGATCTAATTCGCCAGTTTTTCTCTGAAGAAACTTCGTTTTTCGAAACGAATCCTGCGAATTTTTTTTAAGCTATATTCACGAACAGTATACAAATTTTTTTTATAAGGTTTTGATCTATTGATGACAATTATAACTTTTATTCCCGCATAGAATATATTATCATATTATACTACTATCATATTCATGTATCCTATAAACTATTTATTTAGCTACTTTGCCCCAATTTACGATATTCTTCCAGTGTTAGATTTAAAATACAAGTATCCGAAGCAAAACATATTGCCATTGAAATTCTAAATGCAAGCCGCCAGTAGATCGGTAATGCAGACTGGACAATCCACAAAGTATTTTTCTTTCTTGAATCTAAAAAAAAATGATAAGAATATATTATAAATCAAAGTGATTGTCCATAATTCCCCTAACCGTCTGTTATTTATTATAAAATAGTGAGTGAATTAGAGGGGCCAACTTCTCCCAAAAATGTCGCTAAATACAAGAATCTTATTACGCGTGTAGCACTTTTATTTTAGGAATATTAAATCCTCAATTAACTATAGTTGTTCAAATAAAATTCCATTTGAGTTGCATCTGACTGAAAGGAAATATTTTAATTCAATTATTTAAAATCTAAATTTATGGCTAGAATTACTTATAACTCGTGTAAAATGAAAATTCAGAATATGTATATTTATGTTATATTCGATTTAAAATTTAAGGTACACTTTTAGTATATATATAGGTATATGAAAATTAAATTCATTTCTAACAGTGTATATCCATGGGAGTCAGGAAATAATTCTGATGTTTTGTCACGACATACAAACGGACCAGAAAAGGATCCGTATTTTCAAACAAACTGTGATATAAGATAAAATCTAATATCTTGCAGTTTGTGAACTGTTGAAAATGAAGATCTTAGTATCCACTTATTCTTAATTATATCTTAATTACAGAAAAGGTACATTCAGTTCATAATTGACTAGTTTTATTGTCTTCAACTGAAAACTTAAAGTTGATATTTTTATATTCAAGTTCACGTAAAGGCCCACGCGGACATCAATAAACTTTTCAACTTGAATGAGACGTGGATTATATTTTAATACATTCATGAATCTGATCAGCTTCTACCTACTCAAACCTTTTCTGATAATTGGTTTAGTTTTCGAAATCAAAGAAATGAAAATTGGGTAAAATAAGAATAAAATAGAAATTATGAAATAAATTTAAAAAAGAAGAAAAAGAAAATTAAATTAAGAAGAAGCTTAATATATGACCATTGGACCTTTCACAAATTATCATCAGAAAATTCCCTTTTGCCTTTTTTCTTTATTGTGAAAAAGATACTGCCATAATAAGTAATTTTCCAAGGATTTGCAGAAAAAAATTCAGGAAATTGCTAGCAGCAGTGAACATAAATCGGCTGATCTTGTCTATTAAATGACGTATCAATATTGATTATTATTAAAGAAATAAGGTCACAAGAACTCTTTAACTCTTCTGTTTACAGGTCGAATAGAAGCTGGCGTTAATTATTGCCAATATTTGACATAAAAATTCGACTTACAGGATGCATTGTGATCAACACGAATATTATATAAGATTCTTGATGGATATAATCTCATAATATTTTACGAATGAGTATACATATTTTTAGTGATCTAACTGATTATTCTTTATTACAATCGATAGCGTTTAATCAGTATCTGACTAAAAAATTGTTACTCAAGAAAGTTTGGAAATGGCCCATGTAACTCGAAAGTTCTGTAACGATTTTTTGACTAGAATTCCTTGTTGAATCGGTAATTTTTACACGATATTTAAACAAAAAGGGAAACTGCCCGCTTTTAATAAGAAATATGCGGATCATAAACCAGCTCAAAATATTTAGTTTGCTGGAAAGAATTTACATGATATACAAGCAGTGGTTAACTAATTTATATAATTTTCATGGGAGTTTAATTTTCATCTCCGGTACTATTTAAACTTTTTATGGTCTATTCAGGCCTGAGGCTAACAATTTTGCACATTTATTACAACTTTTCTCTAACACTCAGAGAAATTTCCTTTTGTGACAAAAGGATGTTTCTGGACGTAAATGGAATTTCCTCTTAAATTTAAGGTTGAGAGGATTTTCATTGGTCTCAACAGGAATCCTTTTGCAGCAAAAATTTTCCCAATGCGACTAACTTCACCTAATCTTCCAGCCAAATAATGCTATTTGTCTAAAAAATATATTCACTTCGTTCAACACAAAACAGGCAAGAGGATGATGCTCTTGTTTCAAGACAACTTTTTCTCTAAGTGAAATTTGGATATATTAACTTTTTTCAATTATTCTAAAAAAAAAAGATTTTTAAATACAAGTAGTTTTCATGGTCAAGAGTTTCCCGAATTGTGTGATTACTATATGTGTAATCGTTATCTTATTTGCATTTACTGTGAAAGAAATTACGTTTCATTAAGACGTACCGTACACGGCTGCTATTTCCCTTCCGACCGAATTGTATTTATTGCTCAGGTGTGCACTATATATCGTTTAAAGAGGAAAAAAGTAAATAATTATTTAATTCTGAGAATCACTTATGATTTTCTGTTTTCAGTAAATCTACGACAGTTAATTCTAGAAGGTTACATTTCTAAGTGGATATTATCAGTGCATATTGAATATGGATATTCAGGGTTTATTAAGTAGTATTTTTTCAATGAGTTTTTTCTTTCATCCAGTGTTAATCGCATAAATAATTCAATAGTTGCAAAGAACATACATAAAATGAAAAGACATAAAAAATAAAATACACACTCACATTGAAAATATACGTTTTAATTCAAATTGACAATCTCTCGAAATATCTATCTCGGCGCCTTCTTAAGGCTACTTGAACCTTCCCAAGGCTTTATTATTGCCGTAATTCACTTTAAACATCTACATGTTGATCCGGAGCAGGAGGCGCGAAATACAATTTAATAATTAAACGAACTTACCTGTAAGTGAAGTTCTATTATAATTGTGTGAAGCGCCTCCTCCGAATAGATCAATCCCACCCTGCACAATATATACACTATCCCTTTATTTAACTTCTTAGATAATCCCTTTATAATACAGTAAAAACCAAATATAGGGATATTTTTTCACTGAAAAATAGCTCACAGAAATTACACTTTTAGGGTTTTTTCTGTGGAATTACGGCAATACTTTAAATAAAATGAGTATCTAGTCGAAGTATTGCAAGGAGTGTGCGCCGGAGTGAAGCGCGAATTTTGAATTGCTATATATATGCTTTAAAAATTGTGGTAGCATGGTGTAAAGTGGGGGTACTACATGTTGATCTATTCGGAGGAGGCGCTTCATACAATTATAATAGAACTTCACTTACAGGTAAGTTCGTTTAATTATTAAATCAATGCTGCCTATTACTTAATTCCATTCGAATAGGTCAAAAATTGATCCTTTTTAGTTTAAAAGTTTAACTATTTATTACAAAATTTATGAAGTTTGTTGAAAACTGAACTATTTGATGAGAAGAATATGTATTTTATTGAAAATTCATCCTTTTTAGCAACAAAATTATTTTTTTACAATTTTTTTACTATTTTTCGACACAGAGAATTTTATTGAAAAAACCCAAACAACCACTTGCGCGGGCAAGAAATCGTCATTTTGATAATTTATCAAATAGACGTCTAAAATAAGAAAAAACGGGTGATCGTGCATGTCAAAAATAATTAGTCTATCTGATTTTAAGTGAATAGTTTTTTTCTGGATGTACATGCTCTACAAATTCGATAACGAAAGAAATTCAATAATTTCGATTTTAGGAAATGTCCATATCATTACTTGAATCTTCAAGTGATGTTAAAACAACCCTTGAAAGAAATTAAACTACCTTGTCTGCGAAGATATGTTTCTCACATTTGTTTTAATTGTTAGTAAATGTCGATTTTCTTTCTTGAATCTTTAAAAGATGTTGAAACACTTTTCAAATCAATTAACTACTTTTCCTGCAATTTTATAATTCTAACGTTTATTTTCATATGATTTTTTACTTCAATACAGGAATACAAACCGAATAATTTTTTTTTGATTCAATGGGTCTGATTTACAAAATATGAGGCATCGACCCCATTCTTCTGATAATTTTTTTTTCGAATTATTGATCTGGAAGTTCGAAATTGTAAATAAAAATTATAGTCATATATTTGTACTACAAGCCATTTACTGTACATTTTTTATACTCAAACAAAATTTTATTCAAATTATATAACGGTGTGTTGTACGTTTATTCTCGACCTTTTATTTGTATTAAATAGTGAAGCAAGTCATGGAAATGACGGTCAGAATAAAAGATTTGATAATTCTTTTTGAAATGTTTTGGTCACTGTTTTGGACCCTCATCAGTCAAAAAACATTTACTAAGTCTGTAAAAAACATACCAATAATGTAGAAAATATTATAAAACAAAATAAATAATAATTAATGAAAATTTATATTTTAAGTAAAAGAAAGAGAAGGATTGTCTCATAAAAGAAGGCCCTCAATTTTTGAATCTATATCAAGCAATACATATTGATAACAGCGAAGAAAACGGAAGGTCAATAAGGAACACAGAGGAAAAAACATACCTGGTACAAGTTAAAAATCGAAAATAAAGTCAAAGTAAAAATCCAACAGAAAGCAAAACACATGATTTAACATAAATAAAACATTGAGAGAAAACAAATGAAAATATAAATAAATAACAGCGAAAGCCGGACATTGCGCTTGGAACGTGAAGACGAGTGAGTGAGCAACTGAAGGAAATTGCGAGAATTCAAATAAGAAAACAGAAAGTGATGAATGGATCGATAAAGTAGACTATAACTTTAACGACATGAAAATTAAAATTTTAAGAAAAAAAATTTTGTAAGAGGTTTGTAAGCTTCGGGAAATAAATTATTTTCATATCTAAGATTAACTGTATTATTATTATTATAGATTAGCAGTTCGAACTCGAAAGTTCATTGCCTCATCTACCCGAGACCGCCACACATCTCTGTCTTGTGCATTCTCCATCCAGTTTAAGTAATCAGGTCCTAATTCTTTTAGATCATCACTTACATTTTTCTCCCATCTGTTTCTCGGTCTGCCTAGGGGTCTCTTACCAGTCGGTCTCCCTCTTAAAACTTGCGCCACTGTTCTTTCATTGCCCATTCTTGCTACATGCCCCGCCCATCTTAATTTACGCGCTTTCATTACTCTATTAATATTTGCTGACCCGTAGAGAGCGTGCAGCTCATCATTATGCAGTTTCCTCCACTCGCCGGTCTCTTCGTCCCTCTTTGGACCATAGATTTTTCCAAGTACTTTATTTTCAAAAACTCTAAACCTATTCTCCTCTCCTTTCGTCAGCGCCCACGTTTCACACCCGTACATAACGACCGGCATTATTATTGTTTTGTAAATTCTTACATTGATGTTTCTAAATAGCAATCGCGATTTTAGTAGTGTGTTTGCTGCATAATAGCACCCATTGCCAGCGTGCAGCCGCGCGTTGATTTCCGTTTTAATGTTATTTTTGCTAGTATTTATTGCTTGATATAGATTCAGAAATTGAGGGCCTCCTTTTATGAGACAACCCTTCTCTGTCTTTTACTTAAAATTTAAATTTTCATTCATTATTCTTTATTTTGTTTTATAATATTTTCTACATGATTTGCATGTTTCTTACAGACTTAATAAATGTCTTTTTGACTGATGAGGCCCAAAACAGTAACCGAAACGTTTCAAGAAGAATTATGAAATCTTTTATTCTGACCTTCATTTCCATGAGTTGCTTCACTATTTATATAATAGTTTATTTGTCCCAATGATCAAAGTACTTGGCTTAGCAAAATAGTTGAATCAAACATATACATCTTTTATTTCTTATAACGAAAGCATTCATTGCAATTTAAAACCAAACTACAATTTTATTATCACGCTTTTTATGGGCTTACTATTGCGTTTTATATAATTCGTCATGCTTCTGAGAGTACAGAAGCATCAAAATTATTGGTTCTAAAAATAGAGTAAGGTGAGACACCTTTTTTTTGTCAATATTTAACTCTTTCATTTACATTTGTATGTAGAATTTATGTTTGTGGAGGACCTAGTATGGTACAAGAGCATGTAACTAAGCCTAGTGACAAGTTTCGCAATATTTCCCTTTTATTGTTTCAATTAAGCTGAAAATGTTACGAAATCCAGTTCTCTTATTAAGCTTTTACGTAATTCAAAAGATTTATTTTTTTGGTTTGAAATGATGTGAGTAAATCAACTATTTTTTAAATATTAGCCAGTACTCTATTTGAGTCAATTTTCGTTTAATTGAAGATATAGGATCAAACAAATAATTTTTGAACGTATTTTAAAAATTCGTCGCTGGCTTCTAGAAATGACATACACTACAGACGAAAATTGTCCGTGTGATCAGCTAGGGAACTCTGTTTAAAAAAGTTTGAAGCTGATTAACCTTTGCGTCGAACGACCTGTAATAGAAATATTTTTGACTGCATTTTTTAAAAAAGTGCAAGAATTTCTTGAGTTTTGTATCTCGACTTTAGCTTGCGGCATGATTTAGATAAATTTTAGAAAAAATCTGAAATTGATAACACACAGTTTTTGAAGTATTATCTTGAATTAAGGCATTTAGGCATTTTAATGAAAAATAAAACAGGAAATTTTACTCCAAAGCATATAAACATGAAATTTATTTATTCAAAAATATCACCAATTTTACAAATTGAATACTATCGTCTGGATTTCAAGTTCTTGGGGTACAGAAATTAGGTAACGTTCTCTTCTGAAATTTTGAAATACTAATTTTTTTCCGTCATTTTATTTAAGGGTCATCCCATAATTTAACCAAGAAAAGATATTTTATTTTCACCCAAAAATAGAAATGTTAAATTTAGTTAACATATAAATTAATTAATTAACAAAATGATTTTGTCGACCAATAGTTGAATATTCAACCAAGCATTTAAATTGTTAATCAAAAATATTGATGTTGTATCGAAAAATACTAATTTACACACAATTTCAAACAAAATTTTCAACAAAATAGTTGAATCTTCTACCAACAAAATGAACGTTTGACAAAGTAGTTTTCTAACAAAGAAGAAATGGAATAATTACATTTTCAGTTGAAAAAAGAAACAAATTTTGAAGAAAATAGTTGAATTATCAACCACGGGGATGAATCTTCAGCTAGTAAAGTGAATTGTTAACTAAATAGTACAACTTACAACCAAGGAATCCGTGAAAAATTGAATAGATGATTTTTAAACTGAAAACGATCAATCTTTAGTCAAAAACGGAATATAAAAGTAAACTTTTGAAGTAAAATAAATTATTTTTAGCTTACAAAATTTTGGTTTTCTCATTTTTTTCCTATTAATTTAGTATTGTTTCCTGGACACAAGCTCTGTCCGGCTCCGATAATTCCTTCGGACAGCCACACAGAGAAAAGTGCTTCTTTCAAAAAGATGTTTCTTGACACAAATCACATGTCCTCTCAAATTTAAGGTTGAAAGGATTTTTATTTGTCTAAAAAAAAAATCTGTTTGCAGCAAACATTATCTTCTTGCGACAAACTTTATCTAATCTTGTAGCCAAATAATTCGGTATGTGAAAAAAAACATTTTCAGGCCCTTAAAAAAACGCGGAAGAGGACGTTTTGATTTCAAAATAACTTTTTCTGTGAGTGGCTTTTCCTAATATCTCTGTTCAAGCTATACTTATAATATGTGTCTAGTATATGATATCTCTGGTATAATGTGTAGAATTCCTGAAAATAAAACAAGAATCTAACGATCAAATTTGGACAATCATCACAAAATGCTCCTATTAATGCTAAAATTGCTCCTATATTATATAACTAATTAAACAGGCAATTTTAAATAAAAACAATATAAAAACATATACTCGATTAAGACAAAAATATTTTATTAAAGGGACAGTTTTTATTATCACACAAAACTACCAGGTATCAAGTTGATGCAGCAAATGGATCAAAAGGATGCAACGTTTTGATGCCCATATTCATGATCAACTTGATTAAAATTTCGAGAACAATTATCTGTCATTATATTTCAACTACTCAAAACAGTATAAAATTATTTAAACCTCTTACCTGAATGATGATCAATTGTTGATGATCGTTTAAAATTAAATTGTTAATCAAAGTTTGAAAAAAAATCATTTACTTGGCTCTCTTAATTTAAGTTTATGATTACTGAGGTTGTGGATGTTTCTTTTCAAATGTCAGCAAATCTCGATCAAGGATCGATTATCGATTTGCAGAACTTGAATTTGGCAGAAAGGAATGTTTTTCGAAAATCGTCAACTGTCATTCTGTTTTGTATACTGACGCTAAAACGCCTTGAAGTTGTTCTCCTTAATTTGCATTGATCCTCTAAAGCGAATCATATTGAGTTGAAATTCTAGATCAAAATAGCTGCAACAATTTGATACCCCGAATTTTAGTGTGATGAACTCAACTTATTTTAAATTCAATGGAATTTTTTATAGGCAAAAGTTTTGTACTCCCATAGGTTCAGTCATTTCTCCGATTTTAGCAGAAATAGTTATGGAAGATTTTGAGGTATTTGCTTTCAAGAAGCTAGATTCTGTTTTGCCCTTTTACTTTCGGTATGTTTATGACACCTTATTATGTGTTCCTCTAGCAAAGTTGCAGGCAGTTATTAATGCTTTTAACAGTTTTCATCCAAAACTTCAATTTACCCATGGAATAGAGAAATATAATAAAATCAGTTTTTTGGACATAGAAGTAATTCAAGGTCAGGATGGTAATATTATTACTAACTGGCATAGGAAAAGTACATATTCAGGTAGAATTTTTAATTTCTCTTCGGCTCATCCTTTTCAAAATAAAATTGCAGTAATCAAAAACTTAGTTGACAGAGCTCTAGGTTTGTCCCACATTTCATTTCACAAAGAGAATTTGAATATTGTTAGAAATATCCTTTTTCTTAATCATTACCCACAAAAATTAATTGAGCAACATATCACAATTAGACTTCAACAAATCAAAAACAAACATAGTAACATTTTATCTACAGATAATCAGAAGGAATTGAGAGAATATAGTTCTTTTAATACTTTTCTTCTTCCTTTTTTTGGTCAAATTTCGAAAACTATTGAAGTTGTGTTGAAAAAATTTAATATCCATACTATTTTCCATATACCATTTAAAATGCATTCAATAATAACTTTTTGTAAAGATCCTTCAGATAAATTTAAAAAAGGCGGTGTCGTTTACAAGGTCACTTGCAAGATCTGTGAGATGACTCACGTGGGACAGACTGGCAGGCTTCTTAATATTAGGATGGAGGAACACAAAAGTGATTTTCCTTTAGGACGTTGTTATAAGAGTGTTCTTGCTAGACATACATAAGGGTTTGTTGATGTTGATCATGAGTTTGACTGGGATGATGTTAGAATTTTACATAGTGAAAGTAATGACAGAAAGAGAGAATTCATGGAAATGCTTTATATCAAAAAACAAAATAAGTTGTCTATTAATTTGAAAACTGATTTGCATAAATTAAACAAAAGTTATTCTACTATGATTAATTACATTTAGCAATAGGTTTTCATGAATCTTGACTTTCTCTTATTTCTTATTTGTTTATAACGGATTTGCCTTTTGACCCACACTTAGATCTCAGGTATCGGTGAGATAGCGTCCTTGTTTCCTCGCTGTTCCCACCTGCTCTAATTCATCTTACCTTGATAAGGATGCTGCATGAGCACCGAAACGTTGGTAAATATTATAAATGCTTTCATATTGGGATTTGATAATAATAAAAATAAAAAAGACGAAAGAAATAAAAAAGAGAAGGGAGGGGATTTGGTTGGTTCCCTTCTCATTTTCCTTTCCTCTTTTTTATTTTTGTCCAAAGAAACAAATTTTTTTGTCTTCAGGAATTGCAAAAGGAGCATTTTGTGGAGGTTGTCCAAATTTTATCGTTAGATTCTTTTTTTTATTTTCATGAATTCTATACATTAATTTGAGTATTGGACGTTAAATGGGATTTTGAATTTGATTTTAATCTAATTTAAAATTCTTAAATTTCAATCTCTGGTATAGGGAAAATGGGCGAATAAGTCCAAAGATATTGACTTTGGCTAATCCAGAGATCTTTGGAAATTCCTTCGTTCATTTCCAGCCACACTATGAGCTGTCATTAGAAATAGTTTCGGTTCCACATCTTAACTTTTTTTTTTCATGCCCTGAAGCCTGCAGGATCAAAAGTGCTGCAGCTCAATTCAATTTCTCATTTAATATCAACATGGTCCAATTTTAGGAGCTACTACCGGAATTCAAGATGAATTTAAGCGATTCAAAGTTGAATACAGGCTAATTCAAGATAAATTCATTCAAATTCAAGCTGAATATATGTGAATTCCTGATCAATTTATGCGAATTTAAGATGATTTTGCACAGTGGCAAGTTTCGGCATTCTTATAATTGCATCTAATATCTGTGTTGTAACTATTCTTTCCGGAAACAGGCAAACACAATTTGCTTCTTATTACCAGTAAATCTCTTCACGTGCAAAATGGCAAAAAGGTTTCTTTAAATTGACATAAACTTCTTCAAATCAAAGAAAGGCATCCGCACCACCTGTACGGAGACCCCCTAAAACAATAGCTTTGCATTAACGATTTTATGTATACATGATATTTGAGGATTGTTTTCATGCCCTAAACATTTAAATAACAGAATTGAGATTTCCTAAAATCCAAACCACAAAAGGTTTTTTGTTTGAGCTATTTTTTTTAAACTGATTTACAATTAATGTGTCATTCTAAAATATTATTTAGAAGAGAAAGGATTCGAATTTATTCTAGCAGTTGTTTTGATATCCTTTCAAGATTCAAGCAAGGAAATCGGCAATTCCTGATAACCAAAGTGACACGAGAGTTTTTGACTAAAACTACTAGGGTTGAAAATCACATCACGGTTCAAAATATAATCACTGGTTGCTCTTATTGAATCTTTTGAAGCTTTCTACAAAGGCATTGTTCACTTTAGCCTTCTCAGGTCTCTTATTACAAAAACACATTACTAGTTATTGCATAAGCATCCTAGTTGTGAGAATGCTTTGTATAAATTTGTTCCTTAGAAGACATGCTGGCCTTGAGAACTCGACCCATAAATGATAAATACTAAAAAACGTTCAGAGAGTTTCATAAAAGAAAGTATGTTCCGAATTCAATACCATGTGATTTTCTGTGCCGGTATGTTAATCAGAAAATCCCCGGAAATTTAAGATGTCAAAAATCAGCGGTATTTGTGTTTCGTCTATTAGGGCTTGAAAATACAACCACCTACAAAAATAGAAAAGCATAATTTAACAAAGCCTGCCAGATTTCTGAAGATGCGCCCAAACGTGATGCTGTCTGTAAGCATTTTAATTTAAAAAGCTGCTTCTTTAGAAGGACTTCACAAACTGTTTTTTTTTTAATTTATTCATTTTGGAATTAAGAAAAACAACTCTGAAAGAGTTTGAATACTTTTTTCATTCAAAGGCATTTCAGATTAACATACGGAACTATGTTTTGGCACAAAGAGTTTTATTTTCGCGAACTAGAAATCATCATTTTGATCATTGATTGAATGCTGGTCTAAAATACGTCGAGCATGTCAAAAATGATTAATCTGTTTGCTCTTCAGTAAATAATTTTTTTCTTCTGGAAGTACATGCTCCACAAAAAATTATGAAGACTTTTCGATAACAAGAGAAATTCGATAATTTTGATTTTAGAAAATGACGATATCCTTGCTTGAATCTTCGAGTGATGTTGAAACTATATTTCAAATAAATTAAAAAACACTTTCTGCTAGGATGTCTTGCAGATTTATTTTGAAGTGATTTTCAACCCAAATACTTTAAGAAATCATCTTGCGTAGTTTTGATTGTTAGGAAATTTCGATTTCTTTTCTTGAATCCTTAAGAGCTGTTGAAACAACTCTTCAAAAGAATTAACTACATTTTGTGTTATGGTATGATCTATTGCAAATCAAAATTAAACTACAATTTTATTATTACGCTTGTCAGGTGCTTACTATTGTGTTTTATTTAATTTCGTCATGTTTCTGTGAGTACATTAGCATTAAAGGTATTAACGCGAAATGGTGTTTGTCGTAGTATGATATAAGAGCATGTGAGTTATGTAGTCTATTGACAAGTTTAGCAATATTGGCTTTGTATTGTTTCAATGAAGCTGAAAATATTGCAATATTTAGTTCTTTTATTAAGCGTTTATATAATTGAAAAAAAATGTTTTGGTCAGAAATAATAAGATTGAATCAATTATTTTTGAAATATTAGCTAGTACTTTATTTAAATCAATTTTCTTTAGTTTAAATACAAAGTATCAAGCAAATCATTTCTTCATCCCAAAGAGGGGAAAAATATCATTATTTAAAACCTAACCATTTTTTCCTTCTGCCTTTGAACATATTTTAAATTTTCTTTGCTGATTTGCGAGAATGATATATTCACCATTTACAGAATCGAAATTTAAAATCACTTCAAGGGATTTTACAGACTTAAGATGAATTCGCGCGAATTGAAAATATACTACCGGATTTTAATTGCATGAATGTCCCCATTTTGTATTCCAAATACTTTATTCCGATCATCCATAACTATGATCTAAAGAATAAAATGTATAGAAGCTACTTTGTCATCAAGACTCCATACTTTTTTCCGGGAAATGTAGATTTGAATATGACGAATAGTTTATTTGCAAATTATGTCGTAATTTGTTTTGATGAAGTCCTTTCAATTAACTTCTCTTTTGTTAACGATTCATATTTTTTAACCTTGTTTTAATTAATATATCGGTCCCTCAATAAGTTAAGCGATGATTGCTAAGAAGCAGACCACATTAAATCCTAGTGTGATTCCTTCCGTGAATTATATTAGGATGCAGATTAGAAATAACAACTCCAAACCCTTCTGTTCATCCAGGAAAAAGTTTCTTCAAATTAGACAAAAAATTTCTCTGAATCAAAGGAAGGAGTCCGCAACAAATGTACGGAGAACCCCTAAGAATGTAGCTATGCACCCGTCAACTTCACGGAAATTTTCTAAAATTCAAAATACAAAAGATTTTTTGTTCGAACTATTGTTGTCAAAAAATCACTTTACAATTAATGTATTTTGTAATAAATATTATTTAAAAGAGAAAGTAGTTGAGTTTTGTTTAAGGGTTGTTTTGACATCTTTGAAAAGATTTAAGCAAGGAAAATGACATTTTCTAACAACCAAAGTGACACGACATTTTTTGATTAGAAGTACTAGGTTCGAAAATAACTTTAGGCTGAAAATATCATCATTCGATGTTCTTGCTACAAAAGAATCTTTCTACAGCTGCATTATTTACCGTATACTCAGACTAATTTTTATACAATTATATCTATTTTATGATCTAGCCTTTTTAGTTCTGTTATTATAACCACATCACCAGTTATCGCACGAGCATTTTACTTGGACTACTCATCCCTAAGAACTTGCTCAATAAATACTAATTACTACAATATTTGTAAAGGGTTTTATCAAATAGAGGATGTTCGGAATAATATCATATGTGATTTTCTGTGCTGGGATGTTGATCAGAAAATTTCCTAAGATATAGGATATTAAAAATCAGTTGTAGATTTGTAATGTAGCATTGAAATGTAATTTTGCGTGCAATCACTTAAATTCAAGAACTGATACTTTACAACCCGCTTGGAAAACGGGATTTTTCTTACTATTCTATTATCTACTATATCTATTTTGGGCTTACAAAATGCAATCCTTAAAAAAAAACTAAAATATGTATTTTTAAGTTAAATTTTCTGGGTTAATATAATGAACTATTTGTTGTCACAAAGAGTTTTATTGAATTGTCTATTTGATCATTTTATTGAATTTTCTATTGGATCATTTTATTGAATTGTCCATTTGATCATTTTATTGAATTGTCTATTTGATCATTTTATTGAATTGTCTATTGGATCATTTAATTGAATTGTCTATTTGGTCATTTTATTGACTTATCTATTTGATTATATCATTGTATTGTCTAACTGATGATTTTATTGAATTGTATATTTGATCATCATTTATCAAATATGGATGTAAAATACATCGAAACATAAACACAGAAACATATGAATAATCTTGTACAGCTTTTAAATTTTGCATCAAGAATGAAATTCCTGCTTAAACCGTCTACGCCTTTCCCTTTGGCTCAGGCAAATAGTAAGAATTAAAAATTAAAGCCATTTTATTATTAAATTTTTTAAATAGTATTCAGCTTTATTACAAGCTTCTTCGATAATTGAAAGCTGAAAACGTGAATCTGTATATTATTGTTTGTGGCAGAAAAAATTATTATTTTATCTGAACGTAGTTGTCAATTTTATACTGAAGCTTGACGCCATTGATGCATTTTCCAGAAGATCTTCTTTAGAATCGCTAAAGAAATATCACATCAAATTATGCATTAAAAAATGTTTCCAATAATGTTTGTATTTCTTTAATCGACGTTTTCTTGAAATTAATAAATTTGAAAGAAGTTTGATATCTGCAATAAAAATATGATTTCCTTGGATTAGTCCAACTTTTCCTTGAAACCTTTTCCTGTGTATGCTAAAGTGCATAACTAGAAACACTAAAGAACTGCAATTCAAACAATGGCTGTTACTAAGGTGACTCGACAATATACCTCGAAACAACTGTAAAAGTGGCAAATAGAAAATAGCACCCTATACTCTTAGTTTCACGATATCAGGGCGGAAATTTGGATATCCGTGGGATAATCTAAGGACATCTGAAGATACAAGTATCCCTATAATATCCGATGAATGTCTCCATTTTCCCTTTCAAATATTTTATTCTGATTTCCTATACCTATTCTTTCAGGAACAAGAATTATAGAAGCGTCTTCGTTATCAAGACTTGATAATTTGTATTGCGGTAGATGTAAATATATCTTCTGCAAATCATGTATAGTCCATCGTATAAATAAAGAAACTCCATTTAATAGTAATGAAGTCTTTTTTTCTTACATTTTTGTACAAAGTATGGTTTTCAACATTATACATACAGTACAACTGTATCCTTCTGTGCATTATTTCACGAAAACAATAAACAATAACAACTCCGAAGCCTTTTATTCACCAAGAATTGGTTTGTTATTTGGAACAAACTTCTTTGAATCAAAGAAGGCACTCTACACCAAATCTACTAAGAGCGCACGAAAACAATAATTTTGTACCCATTAACTTCATATGCTAACGATTTTGTGTATACAAGATTTTTGGGGATTGTTTTAATACGTCCTAATCATTTTGGTAATGAAATCGGCATCACTTATAATAAATATCGGAAAAGCACCCTATCGAAAAAAGTCGTTGAGTTTATTTTAATAGTTGTTTCAACATCCCCTAATGATTCAAAGAAGAAAATATTTTTTCAAATAAGAAGTATTTTTTACACTCAATCATAAATTGATTGAAATTGAATCATGATCTTTTTTGTATAAATAAAGCATTAATTGCAATTTAAAGTCAAACTACAATTTTATTATAGCGTTTGTCAGGAGGTTGCTATTGTATTTTATCGAATTTTGTAATGTTCCTGTAAGCACACAAGCATTAGAGGTATCATTTTTGATGTTAGTAAAGTCAGGGGAAATAAATTGTGTGTGAATATTTAAATTCTTTTTTTCATGTTAAAGCAGGAAATTATGTTTGTGGAGGTCTTAGTATGATCCAAGATCATGTGACTTAGTATATTGACCAGTTACATAATATTGTCTTATTATTCTTTCAATTAAGCTGAATGTTTTTCAAAATCTAGTTTTTTTATTAAACTTTTATTTAATTCAAAGAAATAATCTTCTTGGTTCGAAATAATGAGATTAATCAATTATTTCTTAAGCGTTAGCCAGCGTAAGAGATTTTAAAAAAAGTAGAATTTTACCCACCTTTCCCATGAAAAGGTGCTACTAAATTACCAATCATTGTTTAAATAATCGCAAAATGTCTTTCACAAAAAATGTTATTTTCAAAATTCATTAGCCGCGTCAATAAATTAAGAAAATATTGACTTTTCAAAATTCAAAGGGGACATGCAATGGACCCTTTTACTGATCGTAATTATTTTTTTAATAATTTAAAATGTAGCCTGCAGAAAATTAAGGATGGTGTAGCTTTTGAGAAAATTATTATTTCACACTAATTTTTAAATTCCTAATGATTTAGAGTGGAAAATAGAGTGAGGAATACAAAAAATTATTTTAACTCCTGTGTTTACGAATATTTAAATTTTAATTATTCTGAATGTTCCACAAATAATAAATATAGCAAATAAGAGAAGTTTCGATACCTGACGTCAAAAATCTTTATCCTTCCACTCTTTCTTATTTTGGTGAAAAAATAAAGTTTGTCATTGGATTAGAAGTAATAAAAGTTAGTATATATAGAAGCCATTCATTGAGTCACTCCTCACACAGAATTATGAAACATTAGTTACATTTTCACTCTCATTGCAGCTATTCAGAAGAAATGAAGATTATTGCTGCCATTTTACTCTTATTTTTAGGATTTCTTTATTTTGAAGGTAAGTAAATTAAAGTATTATAATTAATGTTAATAAAAAATATTACACTCATGTTTTTAAACATTTTTATACTTGGAATCATGCAATTTAAATTGTTCATTCATAATTTTTCCAAACATTAATTGTAAGCCTAATCTTCGAATTTTCAACAAAAAATATTAGTTTTCTACCAAAAGGGACGAATTTTTAACAAAATACATAAACTTTCAACTAAATAGTTTAATTTTCAACAAATTTGATCAATTTTCTACCTGATGGTTATATTTTTACACTAAAAGAAATCAGTTTCAACTGAAAATAGAAAATTTTGTTATTCAGCCAACAAAATTGTATTGTTCGTTCAAGCAAATTTTTTGTTGGCATAGCAAAACTTTTAATTTGCCTTTGGATTTAGAGTTTTGAAAAAACGTACTTTGAAAAATACAGGTTTCATTTCATTACAAGAAAAAAACATTTTTTCTTGGGTTGTCCTAATTTTATCGAAAAAGCAAAATCGTGAATTATGAAAAATAATGCAAAAATAATTACCGGAGTCGAAAATTTTCGGAAAAAATAGAACCACCGAAAATGTTGATTAAAGAATTTAAATTATTCCGGAAGTAAAAGTAAATGAAACTACAAAAATCAGATAACCGAAAATTACCGAAATTGTATAATGATCGAAATTTTTAATCCCTAATTTTCGAAATCTTGAAATTTTAAAATCAAGAAATTAATTGATTCCTAAATTTAGAAAATTACAGATATTTCAAATCCCGGAAGAATAAAAAAAAAGTTTTATATTTTGTATCTGTTAGGACAATACTTTATTTTATATACGTACAGTTTGAAAATAAAAAATAGTTTACGATTGAAAAGCTATATGTTGGGTCAGTTACAATAGGTATACAATTTCAATGGTATACGAATCATCGTGATTTTCTACATTTTTCGGGAATTGGAAAATTAGAAAAATTATTAATTTTGGGCATTTGAAATATCGGGGTTTAAAATTTACGTAATTTTGGATATCTGAATTTTTCTAGTTTCGTTAATTTTTGCGTTTAGTTTTTCGGTTTAACGGGAAAAGCAATTTTTAAAACAAGAAACGAAATTTTTCTAACTATTCATTTCTTAAGTTCAATTATTTTATTTTTAATCTAATATTTAAATTTTCAACAAAAAAATATGGATTTTTAATGAAAAATTCAATGGATGTATTATGATATTTCATCTATAAAAAAATTTTATTTTAAATGAAATACTGTTGAATTTTTAACAAAGAGTTGAGTCCTCAATCAAAAATATTAATTTTAAACCAAATACCAATTTACAACAAAGTACATCAATTTTCAACTACGTAAATGAAACCATTATTTTTGTTTTATATACGTTAATTTTTAGGCCCATGTTCTTCATACTTGTATTAAGTTTATTTAACATTCTTTGAAAGTTCTCGATTGATTCTGCCATAACAATCTTGTCATCTGCGAAAGCTAACCCACGTACCTTCACTGTTTCGAGATCTACACCTTCTTCGTCAAAGAGGGCCGTTCTGTTGCTCTATACCTTCACTTCCTAATATGTAATTGTTTAAAAGAGTCTTTTAAAGCGTCTACTATCCCGTCTATATCACATAGCATTTCACCTTTGCTGTTTCTCATGCTGACAAACTATGTACTTTTACTTTCTTTCATCTGATTAAGTAATAGTTTCACGGTTCCTTCAAAATTCTTTTTTTTTCTTTTCTTCTTCTGTTCTGATTTTATCTTTACTTTCCTTGACTAGCCGTTTAACTTTCCCATTTTTGTTTCTGTAGTCATTTTTGAGCCTATATCTCTCCTCATCGCTAAGACCTGTGATGGGTCACGTTCTTTCGTATGCTTCTTTCTTTTCTTATCGGGCTGCCTCAATTTCATCATTCCACCATGCATCGCCAGACCATCTTCCTACCACTGCCGTACCACACACTTCAATCGCACTCCTAACAATGACATCCTTGATCAACTCTGAAGCGCGCTCTATATTTTTATTATCTATTAGTGTCACCCACGTTTCCTGATGTATGCGTTCGTTTATCTTATTCTGAAAATCTATTCGCACTTCCGGTTTCTGCAAATTTTCAATCCTTATTCGCGTTTGTTTCGTTTGTTTGGTTCTCTTTCTTCTCCATCCCCGCCCTAAGTTCATTTTGGAGACTAGAAGGTAATGATCAGTATTGCATTCGGAACACCTCATGACTTCTGTATCTTTTACTAGTTCTCTTAGTCTTTCATCTGCAATAACGAAGTCAATTATACTGCGGTTATTTCCTTTACACCAGGTGTACGTGTGGATCATTTTATGTCGAAACCAAGTATTTGTAATAAATAGGCCCTTTTCTAAGCATAAGCTAACTAATTTCTCCCCGTTATAATTTTTTTTTTTATCTTCAAACTTACCTAGCACCCTTTCCGTATATGTACCCTGACGTTGGACGCCGACCCACCCGTTCATATCTCCTAGCAGAATTATTCCTTCACCTTGATCGCAGGTACTTATTTCTTATTGTATCATTTAAGGTGTCCCAGAAGGCGTCTTTGACTTCTCTCGGATCGCTATCAACTGGGGCGTAGTACGCTATGATAAATAATCTTCTGATTCCCACCTTCATTCTAGTCCACAGCAATCTGGGTGATACAAAATCATGATCTTTGAGATGCTGTCTTGCTTTTTCATTCATAATTAAACCGACCCCTTGACTACGATTTGATTCACCACCTACTCCTGACCATATTTCAAAACCGCCTTTCAATACCTCATTTTCTATGTTTCTACTTTCAGTCCATTTTTTTTTTTTATTTTGCGAGTCGAAATCATGTTCAAGTTAAGTAGTGATTCGTCGTACGGTGGAGAGTCTAGTTGTAACGTCAATCCCACAAAAATTTCTGTTACTGGGGGGGGGGGGGCGAAGACCGAGAAAGAAAACCGAGAGTTTCAACTGGTTGGTGATTTAAGCTGAGAAGGACACCAGCCTTCAGCAGCGTTGTATTAGATAGGAGTTCATATGTTCCCATCTGCCGATTCCCGGCCTACCTCTAGGCAAGAAGCCAAAAACTCTTTTTTTTCAAATTTAGTGGAAGTATTTAGAATTCTTTGGAAAGCTGTGAAATTTATAAATTTTTGACAGTAGATTTTTGAAGAGTATTGACAATATTATAAACTTCCGTGATATTTTGTGTTTCAAAAACTGAGAAAGGAAGAATAAGATAGAATTATTGAATTTTTGGTGACACAAATTATTTTTCAAACAAATTTTGAAGAAAACATTCAAATCTTAAAACAATAGAATAAATTTTTCATAAAGTAGATCTACTTCCCATCAAGTAGTTGAAGTTTTAGCAATAAAGATGACTAATGCTCATTTTTTCAAGCATTTCAAAAAATTATTATTTATATATAGGTTTTCCATGTGTAATCTCACATTCTGCAATAACGTCATAAATCTACATTTTTTGCCTGAAAAATTAGGTGCAGATGGATATCCAGACTATATTGGTCCGTTCACCGTTTTTGTCGAAATGCAAACTGGCTCTTATTTTGTAAAAAACCTCAAAGAGGAGGAGATTTCGGCAAATGAACTACCCGTAAACTGGATGATACCTCGGAATAATCCGACTTCTTTCGAGGACTATAACGTTTTTATACAAACTTCAGGGAATCGACGTTTTCTTTCAAAAGCAGAGCGCGTACGTCACACTGCACAGTCAACTCGTGATTCTCGTCAGCCTTTGCCAGCGAAAGCTTATGTACATTTAGAGGAAGGGGTATGGGTTGAAACGAAACCTTTTCAACCCTACAGTGGCAATACTCAACAAGGTAATCATCACTACAGCAACCACATTTTCGTAACAATACCAGAAACCCATTTAGTCTACTCGGCAGAATTGGAAGCAATTTCAGCACCACAGATACCGCAGCCACCAAAGTACACCATAGAAAATTTCTTGAGGCTTATGCGCGCAACTAATTCGGCGGTATTCAATATGTAAGGAATCTGTTCACTTAGCTTGGGTATAAAGTTTAGTTACTTGGTATGGAAGCTTCTAATGTGTCCCCTAAAGTTTTAAATTTTTCTTGTATCTCTTCTCTATTCCCTCTTACACACCCCCCCACACACTTACTTGGTGGTGGAAGGGGGACCTACAGTTTAAGGTGGGTTCCGAACCACCAAGAGCAACAGCTTTGGGCCAATTCTTCAACCAGTTCAGACACATCCAATAAATTCGTAATCACTCGCTCAATTTCCATCAGAGTCAAGTTTTACAGACTCTTTTCCGCCATTGATGTTCGCAAGCAGTTTTTCATTATTTTCAATTTTGGAAAGGATCGCTCTGCGCTTGCTATAGATACAGGCAAAGTGTTCAAAATTCGGTATGGTATGAACGTGTTTAGAAACACGAGATGCAAGTTTTATTTTACAATATACCATTAAACCATTTCCCTGTCAGGGTAGGCGTGACACTACCCGATTCGGGTAGTGTTTCTAGGTTTTTCTTGTAGTTATAAATAACTACAAGTGTGGGCTCACCACACCCACGATGTGCCAACAGCACTCATGTCAGTATTCTTGAATGGTCACCCATCCAAGTACTAACCGCGTCCAACGCTGCTTAACTTCAGTGATCTGACGAGAACTGGGTTTTTCAGCGTGGTATGGCCGTTGGCAATGATCGTCAAAATTTCATTTTCACTCATGTTTGGCTTGAGGTAAGTTCTTAACGCAAAGAGTTCACCATACAAATCCGTGCCTACTATATCTGATGTAATTGCTCTTGCAAGGATATAATTATAACGTCTAATATTGTGAAGTGAAAATCAACTTTAAAACTTTTCTCGGGGTCCAGATTATTGTTAAATAACAGTCAAAATGGTATTTTTACAATAAATGAAAAATAACCATTGTTCCATATTTTCATTGCAATATTTACACTTAAATAATAATATTATTTGGATGTTGATGGTGAAATTGGCTTTAGGGTCACAAAAAATAGTAATCAATTTATCATTGAGTCAGACGTTTCGGCCTTGATTATGGGCCCTCATCAGTGATCTATTTCTGAAATATGGTACAAAAAAAGTTTGTGTTGATTCGTGGAAGGATATAATTTTATAGTAAACAAAATTTTTATAGTAAACAAAATTTGTATAGCCAAAATTAATGTTTTGGAGATGTACATGAAGAAAACAAAATTATTTGCGTTGATCAAAGAATTAATTGTTATACAGATGTAAATAAAGATAAAAATTTTAAATGGTTTACTCATAAGAATATTACAAATTTAAAATTTCTCACAGAAGTTATCAAAATTTGTCGGTCCCATCAATAGGAGGAAAAACTCACCTTACAAATTCACAAGAAGGAGGTTGAAATTAGTGAATGAGATCATTCAACACTTTTAAAAAACTATTTAGATCACTGAGAACTTTTAAAAAAAACTGTACTTTTTACGTTTTCGTTTTTTTAGAAACCGCCATGCCTTGAGAGATAGGCAAAACTGACTGAAGTATGCAAGTTTATGAGGGTGTATGTTGTTGTGAGGGGGAAATTAGAGGAAAAAAAAGTGGTGGGAATGTTTTACGCGTTTTCTTAAAAAGGAGTCATGGTGATTTAAGTCCTTGAGAGAAGAAATTTAAAGGAAATCTGGAATAGGTACGAGTGACTTTATATTAAAATTATTGGTTGTGTACAGGAAAATTTGTATTTTTGTGTGAGAAGTTGTAGGCTCCGGAAGCTACGATCATGGTTCTTTAAAAGCAACCAATCCCGACGCAACTGGAACGTGTACGTCATCCGCTT
>CAKNYM010048277.1:35642-49044 GCA_932195095.1 Andricus curvator
TATATGTAAGTTACAACGTAAAATGAATTTATTACAAAGAAACATCGAAAATATTTTACCGAGTCATATTCATCAAAAATTTTTTGATTTAGAATCAAGTAAAGCTAACAGATTTTTTGAATTCCACAAGAACAATTGTAAATCCAAATTTGCTAGTCTCATCAGGGAAAGAGAGAACAGTCTAATTTCAGACAATAAACAAAATTCGGTTGAGAATCTGGAAATTTACCAAAAAGATAAGTGGTTCATTAATTTGACTGATATAGAAATTCCTCCTTGTGTTTCTAAAACAGCTTGTTTAGGAAAAAATTTTGGCATTCCTATTCCTATCAAACAGCTTCCCACAAAACACTTAATTGCTGATTTTGAGTCAAACATTCGTAACATAAAAGCGGAAGACAGGAATGAAGCACGATTAAAAGTTGTTAATTGCATAAATAACTTTTCTCAGCAACAACACCTACACACAAACTTACCGAATCAGTTACAGAAACAAATAATTACAGATTTTGCATCAAATAAAACCTTTCTCAGAAATAATCCACAAATTTTAATTACCAAAGCAGACAAAGGTAACACTTCCGTTGCGATGCTTAAAAGTGACTACGATCACAAACTTTCTAGTATGCTATCCGACGAAACTACTTATCAACTATTAGATAAAGATCCAACAAGTGCGATACAAACTAAAGTTAATGACCTAGTCAAAAATTGGCAACACAAAAAATATTTCAACAAAAAAATTGCATCCAATTTGAAAGCGTATAATACATTTGCTCCGAGAATATATGCTTTACCAAAAATTCATAAAGCAGGTATTCCTCTCCGTCCTATCGTTTCTTTTTGTAACAGTCCCACTTACAAACTTGGTACATATTATAGCAACACCATCTCGAAACATATTACGCCCCCAACATCACGAGTAAAAAACAGTTTCGAATTCGTTCAAAAAATTCAAAACATCATCAATCCACCTGATCACAAATTATGTTCTCGCGATATAGTTTCATTATTTACTAATGTCCCCATCGGCCCAGCTATTGCAGGAGTTAAAGCCAGATGGCACGAAATACAACCCAACACTCCTATACCTTGGTATGAATTTATAAAAGGTCTAAGAACTTGTGCCAGTAACTCTTCTTTTAATTTCAAAGGCAATTCATACAAACAAAAAGCAGGTTTTCCAATGGGCTCACCACTTTCTCCAATTCTCGCAGATATCGCAATGGACGATTTAGAAAAGCATGTTTTATCTTCTCTTCCCTTTCAATTACCTTTTTATTTCCGGTATGTTGACGATATAATAACCGCGATACCAACTGATCAAGTGTCAACAATTACAAATGTCTTTAACAATTACAACAACAAAATTCAATTTACAATTGAAGAAGAAAATAAAAGCCAAATCAGTTTCCTCGATACGTTGATCATAAGAGTAGGCCACTCTTTGAAAACTGATTGGTATCAAAAGCCTACAGCTTCAGGTCGATGCCTGAATTATCAATCACACCATCCCCATAAATACAAAGTCAATGTCATTAATAATTTAGTAGACAGAAGCATCCTGTTATCACACAAGGATTTTCATGCAGAAAATATCAGAAAAGTTAAAACTATTTTAATGAATAACAATTACCCATTAGAATTCATCAACATAATTGTCAAAAAAAGAATTAATTATTTGCCCACAGTAAGAGAGTACACAAACGCTTCCAATTGCACTGCTGCACTCAACGGCATACACACACAAACAACCACACACACACAGGGCTTACACATACCAGGTCAGAATCCAACCCCTAACTCAGACACTTCCCCTAAATATATCTATTTACCTTATGTTCGCGGTCTTTCCGAAAAAATGTCCGCGATATTAAAACCTTTCAACGTAAAAACAGCTTTTCGAAACGTTAATGATCTAACTCCAATTTTTAAATCACAAAAAGATCCCGTTCCTAAAGATGATAACACAAATGTCGTCTGCAGTATACCTTGCAGTAATCCTAAAGCAGTTAACCAGCGTACTGACACTGAAAATCTTTCTGCATTTTACCACGCGTTACTAACTAAACTTCATCATTAGTTCTCAATTTCTCTCAATTATTCCTTATATAAATAAAAATTAAGTTACAATTATTCATCAATTTAAATACCACAACAACAAAAAAAGGGAGATTTTTAATTACTACAAATATTAATAATAATAATAATAATAACAAAAATACAAATTTTCCTGTACACAACCCATAATTTTAATATAAAGAAAAATAAGTTTTTCAATACAATTCACTCTCCACTTCTCTCACACACACACCACCATATTGCATCTCTCTATTCACAAATCAGTCTTTCGGCCCTTTAAAAAAGGTCATGTTACATTTTACGATGCTCTCTGACAAGTCACTCGTACCTATTCCAGATTTCCTTTAAATTTCTTCTCTCAAGGACTTAAGTCACCATGACTCCTTTTCAAGAAAACGCGTAAAACATTCCCACCACTTTTTTTCCTCTAATTTCCCCCTCACAACAACATACACCCTCCTAAACTTGCATACTTCAGTCAGTTTTGCCTATCTCTCAAGGCATGGCGGTTTCTAAAAAACGAAAACGTAAAAAGTACAGTTTTTTTTAAAAGTTCTCAGTGATCTAAATAGTTTTTTAAAAGTGTTGAATGATCTCATTCACTAATTTCAACCTCCTTCTTATGAATTTGTAAGGTGAGTTTTTCCTCCTATTGATGGGACCGACAAATTTTGATAACTTCTGTGAGAAATTTTAAATTCGTAATATTCTTATGAGTAAAACATTTAAAATTTTTATCTTTATTTACATCTCTATAACAATTAATTCTTTGATCAACGCAAATAATTTTGTTTTCTTCATGTACATCTCCAAAAAATTATTTTTTGCTATAAAAATTTTGTTTACTGTAAAATTATATCCTTCCACGAATCAACAAAAACTTTTTTTGTACCATATTTCAGAAATAAATCACTGATGAGGGCCCATAATCGAGGCCGAAACGTCTGACTCAATGATAAATTGATTTCTATTTTTTGTGACCCTAAAGCCAATTTCACCATCAACATCCAAATAATATTTTAACTGAGGGTCGATACAACTCCTTTCTTAAACATTAAATAATAATTTTGAAAACCAAAACTTACCACAACCGGTTAATTTTTGCTAGTCCTATTAAAAATTATCATTTTTCCATATGAATATGTACATCTTAGAGAAACAGAAAAATGTGGTATTTACCAGCTATGTAAATAAGTTCTTGCTCAAATCATTCTGTCAATTTTTTATTGGTTCCAGAATTTTTCTTTCCCAATATATTTTGATTTGATAACTTCTTAATTCAAAATTCAACTATTTTTTTGAATTTTTTTTTGTAAATTAATTTTTTTAATTGAAAATTTAACTCCATGTTTTATTTAACGTTTATATTGAAAATTCAGCTTTTTGGTTGAAAATTTCTGTATTTTTTTGAAACGATGTCTTTTATGGTAGAATATCTTAATCTTCTTGGTGACTAATTCACTTTTTTTGTGGAAAATTAATTTATTTGTTAAAAATTGATTTTTTTTGTGTAGAAAATTGATCTTTTTGGTTGCCAATTAGATTTTTTGCTGAAAATTGAACTATTCTCTTTTTTGTCAAAAATTCATTTGTTTGGTATAAAATTTAACTATTTTGTTGAATTTTTTTTTACAAAATTCTTCCTTTCAATTGAAAATTCAACTATTGGGTTAAAAATTAATTTTTTTTGGTTCAAGATTCATTATTTTAGTTAAAAAATAATCTTTTTGCGTAAAAATTTAACTATTTTGTTGAAAATTCGTTTTTTTTTCTGGTGAAACTGAATTTTTTTCGATGAAAATGAATTTTTTTAATATCTTCACTTAAAAATTCAGCTATTAAGTTGAAGATTTCTATAGTTTTCAACAAAATAAATGAATATTCAACCAAAGTGGTGAACAAGTCACCAAGAAGATTAATATTCTGGACCAATTAACCTTTTTGGTTGAAAATTCCTTTACAAATCAAAAATTTTTTGTTTCAAAATTCACGTATTTTTCAAAAATTAATATTCTTGGTTGAAAATTCATTTCTGTGATTGAAAATTAGTTTTTGTAAATTAAAAATTAATTTTTTAGCTGAAAATTTAACCATTATATTTTTTGTCGAAAATTTATATTTTTGATAGACATTTAATCTCCTTCCTTGAAAATTCATATGATTGGTTGAAAATTCATTTATTTTGTTGAAAATGTATCTTTTTTTGGTAGAAAATTCATCTTTTGGGTTGAAGATTCATTTTTTTGGTCTTTTTTTGGGTCAAAAATTAAATTATTTTGATGGAAAATGCATATTTTTGGTTTGAAAATTCAACTTTTTGTGAAAAAATAATTTGTATTATTGTCTTAAATTTTTTAAAAATTTTTATTGGGTTAGTTTGAAATCTTTGTAATTATTAGTTTTTACAAATCTCTGACCGATTTCAAGATGATTCAAATTTTAGATTTTTTAAAAGTTTTTAAGTCTGTTTACTGTTATCATCATTTTCAAAGAAAACTCAAAATGTTAATGTTTTTTTTGGTATTTAGAAATCTTGTTATTGGGTTAGTTCGAGTTGGTCGAAAACAAACCCCTTCCACAAAAACCTTAAAATTTACTTAGTTCTCACACGAGATAATTTAAAATTTTGATTTTTTCTAATTTCAAAAATCTGTATTCTGGATTACGTCGAGGTTGCCGAGGATCGAACCGTTTAGAAAACCCTGAAAATTTTGTCAGTTTTTGTGTATCTCTCGCCGTTTTCAAGGTAACTCAAAAACTTAATTTTTGTGTATTTTAAAAGTCCTTAAGTTTGGTTATTTCGAGTTTATCGAGAACAAACCCCCTCTGCAAAAATCTTAAAATTTTGGTCGAAAGCGATTCCCCTCTTTGAAACCCTGAAAATGTTGTTAGTTTTCACGTATCTGTGACCGTTTTCGAGGTAACTAAAAATTTTGATTTTGTTTTGCATTTTGAAAACAGTTTTTGTTCCCTTTCCCCTATATTTAGAGTGACTAAAAATGAATTATAACTAACTCGACTTATTTTTTATTGTATTCTTCATTTTCAACTATTTTATTAATTCATTGTTATAATTAATCCAGAAATGACTTTTGAAATTTGCGCCTACTTGAATTATCGAGATATCGAATCTCTTTTTCACATTATCGACTTATCGAACCTTGCTTCCGATTCTCGACAGCTGATTGGCTTATTCTACTGTGACCTGCTGTGACTTACGTTATATGTCAATGGCTAACTGAATTGACCAATAAGGTTTAGGGACAACGCATGAAGTTAGCCGAAATGCATGTACTTTTTATAATAGGACATCTACCTTTAAAGCTGTTGCTAAATGTGTAGCTTCAGTTAGATATTCTTTGAAAGCTTCGTCAGTTCTTTTTTCAGTGAAGAACGTACTTAAATCTTAAGGAATTTTAGCGATCGTAATACAGCTACATATAAATGATGAATTATTTGACAAAAATTGAATTTTCGAATTCGATTTTCAACATACATTGTTCCTAAAATGTGTTTAGATATACAAGAACATTTTAAAAGAAAGAAGTTCTGTAACTGATAGTTCGCTTGTCCGGAAAGAGTTTTGTAAAGAGAAATTTAAATGACGTAAATTTCATGTAATTTAATTAAAAAGCATGGTCTTTGAAACATGTTTTGTAAAAATTCAATAGTATTGTTATCACGGTTCCGTTCCAGGATGCAGTTGCTAACTGCGCACTTTTTACGGTCAAGGTAACTTATATTTCTGTTGAAATTTAGGAATTTTAGGAAACTATTTGTAATTTTGAGATACAGTTTGTGAATGGCATTAAAAATTTATTAAATTGAGTATGAAAGTTACTGAATTTTGTTTTCAGGCACCTAATTTCGTAAATTTCAGTTACTCTAGTATCCTGAATGTTTTGGATTTTTCCGAACATTTCTAACAGTGTAAATTGAAGCCAAGAGTTATAGCTTCAATCTATAACTTTCCAGGCCTTTAATGTCAATACTCAACAAGAAAATCATCATTATAGCAACCGCATTTTGGTCACAATAGTGGAAAACTATTTAGTTTATATTGCACTATTTGAAACAATTTTCATACCACAGACACCATATGACGCGACTCTAGATGATTACTGCATGCATAAGAGCGTAAAAACTAAAAATAATAAATAAAAATAAATTGCAAAAACTAGCAATCGATTGGGATACTAAATTCAGTACTAAAAAATCGCACGCAACAGAACAATCTCGCTACAGTTTGATCAGTCAATCTAATAAAAGAAGTTAGATTTTTGTATTGAAAGAGGCTCGACTTGATAATCATCTTTCAGCAACAAAATTTGATAAAACAAATGCTCAACTGAAGGGTGGCAGTACATTCTATGAAATAAAAATCACCATTTGAAGATAATACGAAAGTCCACTCCTAAGCTGAAACGTTACCGAATGTTGTATGAAAAGGTTTGATCAGAAAAAATTATCCAGTTTCGCGGAAATAGATTTGTTACTTCTTAGATATTGAGTTTCCAAATGCGGATGAAAAATATTTCATCTAGAAAAAGTTAGCTATTCACGTATTTAATTCCCTTCAATTTTTATTTCATTTTGCAGAAATAAGTCAAACGTCCCAGTAATCGTCACCATAAGAGATTTCATTGACTTCAAATATTTCGAAAATATGGATCTCTGGGCCCAGAGGATTTTTCGTTAGACTTCAGGATATGGATTCTTATCACAACACCTCTCAAAATACACCCAGGCAATGCCAATCATTTCTGATAAAATGTCAAGATTCTGTGAATATTTTTCTATCTTCTCCTTTAGGAAAATTATCATTCTTCGAAAGTATTGAATTCCGTGCCCGGAGGATTTTTTTGCATACTTCAGGCTATGGATTCTTATCGCAACATCCCCCCCCCCAACACATTCATGCAGTTACAATCATTTCCGATAAGATGTGAAGATTCTGTGAATATTTTTCGATCTTTTCCTTCAGGAAAATGAACATTTTTCGAAAATATTGAACTCTGTGCCCGGATGATGATTGTTATTGCATAGATGTGTTTGGGGAGGTGTTGTGATAAGAATTCATAGCCTGAAGTCTACAAAAAAATTCATCCAAGCACAGAGTTCAATATTTTCGAAAAATGATCATTTTCCCAAAGGAGAAGATCGAAAAATATTCACAGAATCTTGACATCTGATCAGAAAAGATTGTTACTGGATAGATGTGTTTAGGGGGTTATTGTGGTAAGAATTCATAGCCTGAAGTCTACAATAAAAATCCATCCGGGCACAGAGTTCAATATTTTCGAAAAATGTTCATTTTCCTGAAGAAGAAGATCGAAAAATATTCACAGAATCTTGATATCTTATCGGAAATGATTGTAACTGCATGGATGTGTTTGTGGGGGTGTTGTGATAATAAAAAATTTCCTAAAATTATATTAATTCTCAACTTGTTGTCCACTTTGTACGTTGTGAGAGAATAACTAATGTAAGTTAACAGACATAATTATTTAAACAATTCATTATGCTCAGAACCATCTTCTCTTAGAGTAATGCTATCGTAAGTTGCGGGTTTTTCTGAAATTTTGAACTTTTCCTTGACTTTTTAGTTCGGAACAAATGATAAATATTAATATTCATTCACACAAAAATGCTTTGTATTATATTGTTTATTATTTGTTTATAACTAAAAAGCCAAAGCAAAGTAAAAAATGTCAACAAAAAATCCACAACTTTCAAGAAATTATTTAAGAGAAGATAGTTATGAACAATAATAATTTGTTTAGACAATTATTTTTATTCAATTTAATTAATTTTCATCAAAAATGGCAACCTTCTAGAATTCTTTTGAGGGAATATTGTTAGATGAAAATAAATTTTTTAAACAATTATTTCTGTCGTATTTAATTGATTATTGGCTGGATCTAAATGAAAAGTTGAAAATTTTGGAAAAAACCGTGATTTTTTTAATCTATTCTGACAGAAAATCGCTAAAAAAGGATCGAATGGTTTAAAATTTTTTTTTTAATTTAGTTGATTATTACTACACTCTGAGTGAAAAATAGACAAAAATTTGAAAATTTCAGGAAAACCGCAACTTTTTAGCATTATTCTAAGAGAGTTTTATTAAAAATAATAATTAAATTATCTCAACAATCATGTTTTTTTCACATTAAATGATTATTGCCTCACTCCAAATAAAAAGTGGACAAAAAGTGAAAAACAATACACATCTGTAACGGTGTCCCATTTTAATCTATCACCCCAAATATCTTCTAAAATACTTTATCTACGAAAAATGGTTCGGACAAAGGTTAACCAAAGGTAACCAGGACCGAGGGGGACAGAGGACTGTACCATCAATTTTGACCCTGAGGTCAATTTTGAAGGTCATTTGAGGGTCAAGATGACTTTTTTATGTGGAAACCCCTATTTTTGACTCCGGATTTGAAAAGAGCGGAAAATTTTACGTCAAAAATGTCTTATGAGAAATTTGCTTTTGTGACCTTAGAAAGGTCAAATATCAAAGTAAAGTGTTTAAAAAACGGTCATATGCCATTTTTTGAAATTAATTGATGTTCTGAAAATAGCAAACCTTTAAGATGCTTTTAACAAGTCGATAGAATGTAAAAATGTGAACCACCTTGACCATCTTGACCTGCAGGTAAATTGTCAAGGTCATTTAAAGGTTAAAAGCCAAAAAAGTCTTTTGAAGAGAAGTCAAATGAAGGGCAACTGTTTTAAAAGCTCTTAGAACCTTACTTTTAGCGTTACCCGGAAACAACGACGTGGACGTAGTAAGTTCTGTTTCCTTTGGGGTGCTTATTTACCGTGAGTCCCCTTGCCTCTCACCATTGCTACCTGTGTTACAATCATCCACGGATGAAATGTTCAAAATGCTCTCCATTAGCTTCAAGACACAAACGTAGACGTCTTTCAAAACCGTCTACAGTTCTGACCAAAGTTTCTCGAGAAATGGCTGCGCAGGCTCTCCGAATCCTTTCCATCAGATCTTCTCTTGTTGTAGGTCGCTGAGCAAACACTACATTTTTAATATAACCACATAGAAAGAAATCAGGTGATGTTAGATCTGGTGAGCAGGCGGGCCATTCGATTGGACGTCCTCTTCCAATCCATCTCTCATTGAATTGTAAGTTCAAAAACTCACGTACGATCAGTGCAAAATGTGGCGGAGCACCATCTTGTTGAAACCACATTCTTTGTCTTGTTGCTAAATTAATGTTCTCCAATAGTCCTGGTAAATGGTCCCTCAACAACTCTAAGTATGTATGTCTGTCAACGTTTCCGTAAAATAAGTAGGGTCCAATTAAATAGCCATTTACTATTCCGCACCACACCATAACACTCCATCGATGTTGATGATCCATCGGTCTGTACCAGTGACGATTTTCGTTCGACCAATAATGACAGTTATGTTTATTGAGCTGTCCATCGCTGTAGAATTGACTTTCATCTGAGAAAAGTACATATCGAAAAAAAACTAGGATCATTCTGTACCATCTGCAAAGCCCATTACCAAAAATTAAAATGCGCTAAAATATGATGGGGCCTGAGGGCTTGCATTATAGTAATGTGGTAAGCATGATAGTTCAGAGATCTTGAAATTCTTGATACTGTTGTACGTGGTATACCTATCTCTCTTTCAATTTGTCGAGTACTGATTTGTGGATCAATATGAACGGCTGCTATAACAGAGCTCGTGCATAATTTTGGTCGTACTCTGTATGTTGACGTTCACGAAGAAGAATCCCATTGCGAGCTCTTTCAGTCAAAGTTCTTATTGTTAGTCTGGAAGGATGTCTTCTATCTGGAAACCGTACAGCGTAAACTCTTGATGCAGCGGCGTAGTTAACGTGGCATTCCCCTAAAATTAGTATCATATCAGCGATTTCAGTAGGTAAGTAATCAGCCATATTGCGAAATTTGTTTGAAACCTAGCATAAAAAGTTTGACTAATAAATTAAGCTTTTCAACCGAAACACAAAGCGGAGAATGAAGTGAGCGTCGTCGCTAAAACAGTTGAACTGCCAAAACAAATGAATGCTTACACGCACTATGAAGAAACATATGAAAATCGAGAAACGCATTCAATGTTTCAAAAACTGTACCAAAACCTTTTCTAATATGTATTATGAAAAGAAAATGGATAATCCGAAAAAAATCGATTATCGAAAGAAAATAACACTACATGCGATTAGTTTTCTCAACGGAATAAAAAAGCGGAGAATGAAGTGAACATCGTCACGAAAATAGTTAAAATCAAACGAATGCTCAATGCTCACCCCAAATGTGAGAGGCAAGGGGCCTCACGGTAAACAAGCACCCCAAAGCAAACAGAACTTACTACGTCCACGTCGTTGTTTCCGGGTAACGCTAAAAGTAAGGTTCTAAGAGCTTTTTAAGGGGTCATTCTACTATCTAACTTTTGAAAAATCGATTTTTTTCTTTACATTTTTCGATAGGTTATATATTCAGAAATATCTTATCAGAATTTCGCACAGAAATTCGGAGTCTTTCTATACTTTTTGAAGCTTGGAGAAGCGCGTAGAGAGCTGAGTGCTTGTAAACCTCGTAGCATTGTTTCATTTTGTACAGTTTCGTTTAGTGAAAATTTTAGATGTAAAATGAAAGAGATTATCAAATTAGGAGGATTCATTCAAACAAGCAGAAGGAATATTATATGGAGCAAGGATCGCTGATTAAGTGTAAGTAACTTTTTCTTACAATTTTTATGTTGCGAAAACTTTAAACGCGTTTTTCTCGAAACAACGTTTTTGCGCTCTGCGCGCACGATTTCGCAAAAAGTTTTCGAACGATTACTTTCAAATTTTTTACGTTTATTCTAAATATAAATATCTACAGAGTGACGAAGCGGTTTTCAAAATTTTTAATTTTATCATAGTTAAATTAACAAAGAAAAGAGCAAAAAACACGATTTTTGGAAATTTTTTGTTTAAACTGCCGTCATTTTGTTATTTTGCAAAATGAAAAAAATCCGCTTCGTCACTCCAGAGCTATGGTCATACTAATGAAGAAAATTTCTGATTTATTTGTTTCAGATGATGCTGACTGGAGATATCGTGCGCGCAGTGGACATGCCTTTTTTTGAGACACTTTGTTTATTGTTAAATAATACCTAAACTAAATAATAATTTTATGTGAAAAGATTGTGTTTTTAAACATCGAGATGGCATAAATAAACGCTGAGAATTTTGTTCAATTATTTAAAGTAGTTGTTGAGAAAAAAAGTCTGGAGAATCGCCCTTTTTTTGCCGAGATAGTAGAATGACCCCTTAAACAGTTGCCCTTCATTTGACTTCTATTCAAAAGACTTTTTTTTACTTTTAACCTTTAAATGACTTTGACTATTTACCTGCAGGTCAAGATGGTCGAAGTGGTTCAAATTTTCCGCTCTTTTCAAATCCGGAGTCGAAAATAGGGGTTTCCATTTTAAAAAGTCATCTTGAACCTCAAATGACCTTCAAAATTGACCTCAAGGTCAAAATTGATGGTACAGTCCTCTGTACCCCTCGGTCCTGGTTAACCTTTGCCCGAACCATTTTTCGTAGATAAAGTATTTTAGAAGATATTTGGGGTGATTGATTAAAATGGGACTAAATTCAACCAAATTTGATTTAAAATTTAAATTTGACTGTATTTCGTTTACATTTTATTTTAATTTTAAACACCTTTTTTCTTTAATAATTCAACTGCTTGGTTGGAAATTAATCTGTTTTGTTTAACAATTGAACTATTTTCTTATAATCGAAAAAATCATAAAATAAAATTTGTACCATGCTAAGATGTCGTTCAGTATAAAAAATTTGTTTGACATAAGAAAAAATCTAACGCATATCATCAGCAATCTGCCAAAAAAGGTACAAAATTTAAAAGGTTAACTTTTTTACAAAATCCACTTTTCAAATTTTTAGGGAATCTGCAGCCATTTTATCATTTCTGAAAATGTTTACATTCTTTTTGGATAATTCGATAGATTATTAATTCCACCAACAGAAACACCTGCATCTTTATTTGGGGGATACTAAATTTTTTACCTCTGTTTACATTTCTATATATGAGACAGAGAAAGATAAGAAAAATTATCTTTAGTCTCATTTTTGCGAAAAGTCTGATGTTTTATTATTCTGAATGTTTCACTTGTAATAAATATAGCAAATAAGAAATATTTCGAAATCTGAGATACATCATTTTTCTGTCACAGAATTTTTGAAGAATTAGTTTCCAGACCACTGCCAAAGTGAATATTCAGAAAAAATGAAGATTATTGCTGTCATTTTTCTCCTCACATTGGTGGGGTTTCTTTACTTCAAACGTAAGTGTAATATAATATTATAATTATTTATTATAATTATTGTACATTAAGGCCACATTTCTTCTGAGTAAGGGGGTAGTAGGTCAACTTTCAAGTTAGAAGAAAAATTGAATGTAACAGTACACTTTTCAATGAAAAGAATTACCTTTCAGCAAAAACGAACAGGGGAAAAAAGAAGAATTCTTAAAAAAAGGTAAAGGAGAAAATAGGGAAAAAGTATAAACTCTATATTTAGATGATTATTTTTTTCATGTGTAGTGTCACATTTTGCATTAACATCGTAAATATAAATTTGTTGTCTAAAAAATTAGGTGCAGATGGATATCCAGACTATATTGGTCCGTTTACCGTTATTGTCCAAATGCAAACTGGCTCTTATTTTGTAAAAAACCTCAAAGAGGAGTTTTCGGTGAATGCACTGCCCATAAACTGGATAACACCTCGGAATGATTCTACTCCTTTCAAGTACTACAACGTTTTTATACAAACTTCAGGGAATCGAAGTTTTATTTTAAAATCAAAGGGCGTACGTCGCAGTGAAGATATAGCTCATGATCCTTGTCAGCCTATTCCAAAGATAGCTTATGTACATTTAGACCAAGATCTATGGCTTCAATCTAAAACTTTCCAGCCCTTTAATGTCAATACTCAACAAGGAAATCATTACAGCAACCGCATTTTCGTAACAATACCAGAAACCCGTTTTGTCTACACTGCAGAATTTGAAACAATTTTCACACCACAGCGACCACGGCCAGGAGAGTCAGAAGAACGCTCCCTAAGAAATTTTTTGAGGAGTTTGCGTATGCCTATAGAGGAAACTACAATAATGTATATTTAAATTACCTGTTCGCTTAACGAAGGTGAAAATAAATATCCCTGAATTCGGCGTAATGGGTTTGGAGGTCAAGTTTGTTTTCCTCGAGATTCTTTGACCTTTCAATTTAAAAACTGCCTAGAATCAATATA
>CAKNYM010048277.1:52263-83834 GCA_932195095.1 Andricus curvator
CTTCTCCACCTACTCCAGCTTCTCCACCTATTCCAGCTTTTCCACCTGCTCCAACTCCTCCACCCTTTTTAGTTCCTCCACCTACTGCAGCTCCTCCACCTACTCCAGCTCCTCCACCTCCTTCAGTTTTTCCACCTCCAACTCCTACACATACTCCAGCTTTTCCACTTTCTCCAGTTCGTTCACTCACTCCAGCTTAGAAAAATACTCAACTTCATTGAACAATATCTCCAAGAAAAAAAAATATCTGAAAAAGTCAACAAGGGTTTTGAAGAGTAAGAGTGGTACCTTCAGATGCCGTAACACGTTTTTGGAGAAAAAAAATTAATTCACGATGTAATTGAATCCCGAACATAGAAAAAAAAACTTTTTTTTTGCACTTTTAGGTCAGGATATCTTAAAAACATGATGTGATGGAGCAATTCTGAGGTCGGATTCGAATTCAATGACCCAAAATCTATGGGAAATTACTAGTCTCATCCAATGTGCAATTGTCAAGTCGGGCTGTGTTATTTTCATTTATTAGCAGTTTTTTAATGGTTATTCTGAAATAGGTGAGGAATTTTTTGAAAAATCCATTTTTTAAATTTTTGAGGGAACTGCAGGAATTGTATCACCTTTCTCTGAAAAATAGTTCTTTTTGGCTTTAAAATTCAAAAACTTGGTATAATATTCGACTTTTCCGTACAATATTAAACTCCTTTGTGGAAAATTCTTTTTTTGTATTGAAGATTAATTATCCTCAGTAAAAAATTTAGCTTCTCTAATTTTTGTTACAAATTGTTTTTTTTTTCTTTAAAACTCAACAATTATTAGAAAAGAAAAAATATAAACTAAATTTTAATCATATAAAATTGGGACGCACATAGCTTCCATTGTCTTTACTATTTATTTGAAAATTTATGTAATTTCTTAAAAATTCGTCTTTACTCGTGGAAGATAAATCTTCTTGTTTCAAAATTTAACCATCCGGTTATATATTTATGTCTTTTGTTGAAAATTCATTTTTTGTGGTAGAAAATTAATGTTCTTGGTCGAAAATTAATCTTTTTTGTTCGAAAAACTTCTCTTTTGTTGAAAAGTTAATCTTTTTTGAAAAAAAATGCAACTGCTTGGATGAAAATTAACAGTCAACTGATATAATTGGAATTTTCTCGCTTTTTTCACAGGCAATTTTATTTCATGTTTTTTTAAACTAATGGTAATTAGATTGAGAATTTCATAAATAGAATAACCAAGATATTTTTGTAAGGCTTATCATTTTTTTATCTTTGCTTTCAGTTTTATACATGAGACAAACAAATGCATGAAAAGTTACTTCAACTCTTGTGTTCACGTATATTGCAATGTTTAATTATTCGGAATGTTCCACGAGTGAAAAATAAAACAAATAAAGAAGATTTTGTCATCTTACTTAGGGAATAAATATAGTTTGGCACTGAATAGAAGTGGCGAAAGATAGTATATATCAGTCATTTACCGAATCATTCTTCATACAGAATTTTTGAAATATTAGTTTGATTTTCTCTCTCTTTGCGACTATTCCAAAGAAATGAAAATTATTGCTGCCCTCCTACTCACAATTGCTGGATTTCTTCATTCTGATTGTAAGTGTATTATAGTATTATAATTAATATTTATAAAAAATATTTCATCAATGTTTTTAAACATTGTTTCTTTTAGAACCATTTTTGGGTTTCCAAAGGAGCTGGAACAAAAAGGAACCCAAAATGATAAATGGTTTCTAAAGGAACCCAAAGTATGGATTCTAATGGTTCTAATAGAGCCTTTCTGTCCCTTTTGCCTTGACTCACTTTAAAGATTTCACAAGTTAATTATGCACATTTTTACTTTATAATTCGGATTAAATAATATTGCATTGGGAAAAATTGAATGAAGAAAAGAAGATTCTAGACATTTGGAATTTTTGAAAGGATAGTTTAAAATCGGATGTTTCCAACTTCGCAAGGACCAGAAAGCGCGGGATTATTTGAAATTATATAATATACACCTGCAATACTACGTAATATTAATTTTTTTAAATAAGTTAGGTATTTGAAACATTCAATTCAACTTGTTCTAACAGAGAATGAAAAAATTTGGTCTATATTTATCTGTATGTTCATTCACAGTATTAATTGATTTTAAATGGGCCCGCGCTTTTTGGCACATGCGCAGTTAAAATCGTCTGCACCCGCCAATGGCCATCTATCGGATATCAACGAACTAAAAAGAAAACCTCAAAAAGAGTTCCTTTAGAGCCTAAGTTCTAAAGGATGCCCACTTTTACTTGAGCCGCAACATTACTGAACCCCCAGTTTTTTCTGTGAAAGCACTTTAAATAAAAATTAAAACATTCCAGATTTCACTCCTAAGCATATAAAGAAGAAATCTATTTATTCAAGGCCATGTGACGAGTGCGTCACGTGACCAGATTCCTACCTTACCGACACTTTTTGTATTTCCCAACTTATTTTCAGACGAATAGCCACATCGAGTTGAAAATTTTGGATAATAAATAAGAAGCACTAAGAAAGGTGGGTCTGGTCCTAAATTGTAATAATAATGAAAAAAGCAAAAAAAAAAATATTTAAAAAAAAAACTATTTTCCTAATTATACAAATTCAGGACGAGACCCACCTTTCTCAGTGCTTCTTATCTAGTATTCCAAATTTTTAACTCGATGTGGCGCTCCGTATGAAAATAAGTTAGGAAATAAAAAAAAGTGCTGGTAAGGTAGGAATCTGGTCACGTGACCCACTTATCACATGGCCTCAAAAAAATCTCCCAGTCTAGAAATTAAATACAATAATTTGGACTTCAAATTGTTTAATTTTAAATCCAAAAACACGAATTTTCTAAAAAACATTTGAGTTTTCAACAAAAAAGTTAATTTTCAAATAAATAGTTCAATTTTTAACTAACTCGTTTAATTTAAAAAAAAAAGATAATTTGAAACCAAAGATATGAATTTTCAAATAAAATTATGAATCTTTGAGAAAAAAAGAAATTTTAAGAAAATAGTTCAACTTTCAACCAATAAGTTAAATTTTCAACCCAAAAAGATGAATTTTCAACCCAAAACGATGAATTTTCAACAACAAAAATGTGCTCTAAATAAAATCTTGATTTAAAAAAAAGTAATTTTTTACAAATCAGGTAAATTTTCTACAAATGGGTGACTTTCCTAACAATTTTTTTAATTTTAAAGCCGAAGAAACGAATTTTCTACAAAACATTTGAATTTTCAACAAAAAATTTAATTTTCAACCAAATAGTTAAATTTTGACCCAAATTGCTTGATTTTCAGAGAAAAAAGTTGATTTGAAAACAAAAAGATATGATTTCAACTGTAATTATGAATTTTGAAACAAAATAATTAATTTAAAGAAAGTAGCTCAACTTTTAACCAATAATTTAAATTTTCAACCTAAAAAGATGAATTTTCAACCAAAAATGTAAGTGTTAATATTTCAAACAAAAATTCTAATTTTGAAGTAGAAGCTGTTGAATTTAAACACAAAATAAAAATTTTGAACAACAAAATACTTGAATCGTCAACTTAAACAGATTGATTTTCAACTCAATAGTTAAATTTTTAATAAAAAATTTATTTTCCACGATAGAAGACCAATTTCAAAAAATACAACTTTGACCATATTTCACAAATTTTGTACTTGATAGTTAATTTTTTAAACCAGAAAAAATGTTTGACCTAAAATAGAATGGTTAAATTAAAAAAAAAAATTAATTTTTCAATTGAAGAAAATTTAGAAAATTAATTCTTGATTGAAGAAAAAAAAGAATTTTCTACAAAACAGGGAAATTTTTTGCTGAATAGTTGAATTTCCTATCAAATTGTTGAATTTAAAGCCAAAGACACGAATTTTCTGAGAAGAATTTGAATTTTCAAGAAAGAAGCTAGTTTTCGACCAAAAATTATTTTAATTTTATATTAAAGATTGTTGATTTTAACAAAAAATAGGAATTCTTATCAAAATACTTGAATTCTTAACTAAAAGAGATTAATTTTCAAGACAACTAGTAAAGTTTTAATGAGAAAATTTATTTTCTACTATAAAAGACCAATTTTCAAAAAATATATCATTTTTTTACCAAATAGTTCAATTTTCAGGTAAGGTCATTAATATAAAATTTATAAAGTTCTTTGAAAATTTTACTATTTGGTGAAAATTGTTTTGCATTTTTAACCAAATAATTAAATGTCCAAATAAAAAAAATACATTTTCATCTGAAATTGAATATCCAGTTAAATTTTTTGTTAAAAAAATCAATTTTTAATTGAGAAAAAAAAAACTTTCAACTAAATATTTTTATTTCTAACCAAGGAAATAAATTTTTAACTGAAATGATGAATCTTCAGAATAAAAAAAAATTACAAAGTAATGAAAAAGTAATGAAAAGTTTTAATGAAAATATTTTTTCACTCATTCTATTTATTTTGAAAAATAAATGAAGGAAGTTATTGCATAGAACTTATTTATGGACAAAACCTATCTTTCAAGATTTATATAAAACAAAAGTCACGTAAAAATTTAAGCCCTTTCAGAGATAACGTTTTACCAACAAAAATAGATTTTTTCTGAAGGTTTCTCTGTACATAGGATATACGATATTGAGGAAACTATCACAGAAAAACCTCGACATTTTTTCTATCGTCTAGCTTTTAATATTTTTTTAATAAAAATTTTTTCATTCAAAAATAAAAGAATTTAATTAAGTCATACAAGGTGTTAAAAAAAAGTTAAATAATTCGAAATTTATTCCGTTAATTAGAAGAGAGAAAACAAAATTATTGCAATTTCGCAACAATTTCTTTTTTATGACTTTATTTTTGCAAAGATAGTTAAGTTTCAGTTTCGGAATATTTTAATTTTGCTCTAAAAAAAATTCTTAATTAAAATATTTTTTATTTTTGTTTCAGAAAAGTTCATAATTACATTTTTAAGATTTTTTATAATGTGGGAAAAAGACGGATTTTCTAGAAATAAATTAATATTTGGATTTTAAAATGTGAATTTTCAACGAAAAAGTTAATTTTGAAAAAAGGAGTAGATACTTTAACCAAAATGAACCAATTTTTTATAAAAAAATGCATTATCGAATAAATAATTATATTTTCTACCAAATATTGGAATTTTGTAAAAAGATGTTAATTTCTAATCAAAAAATGTTTAGTTTATCGAAAAAAAAAACAATTTTTAATGATATAGTTACATTGTAAACCAAAACAGAATAATTTTTAAAAAAGTATTTACATTTGCAACCGAAGAGATACATTTTTAAATAAAATTACGGATTTTTGAACAAGAACTTAATTTGTAGCAAAGTAGTTAAACTTTTTGCCAAGTAGATAAATTTTTAGTCAATAAAATGAATTTTGAAAAAAATTAAACATTCGCTACATAAAATAAAATATTTGAATTTTAAATAAAACAAAGTACAATTCATCTAAAAAAGACGAATTTTCACCAGAATAGTTGAATTGAAAGATACGTTTTCAAACATCTAAACTGCTTCAAATTGTTCCTAATTTTTTTCTTAAATATTCTAAAGTTAATTTTTTTTTAATATAAAATCATTCGAAATTTTTCCAGGAATTTTAAGAAAAGTTTGTTATTTTCTTGATACCTTTCCCAATACATAAAATGCATCGAAACGATTTTTTCAAAATCTTCAAAAATCTACATTTTTTCCTGCAAAATAAACAAAATTAAAATTTAATCTTCAATATTTTTTGGGTGGAATTTTGGAAGTCTGTTGAAACGTTTAAAAATCTTCTTAAATATTCTCCTGAAATTAATTTTGCAATACGAAAAATCATTTGAATCTTTCGCAGGAATTTTATTTTTTTTCAATTATCTGTATACCTTTCAAAAACATAGAAAAGTTTCAAGATATTATTTGAAAATTTTCAAAAGTCTATATTTTATTACAGAATTTTGAAATCTCCTCACATCTCGAATCATTTTTGGAATTTTTGAAAAACTTTTCAACATCTTTTGAAATTATTTAAAGTTTACCTAATACTTTTAAAAGATCTTGTCAAATTCAATAAATTGGTTTCAAATCTCCCAGATTTTTTGACACTTTTAGAAATTATTTGCAATGTAATTTCAAAAAAAATCATTAGACATTTTTCCATGAATCCTCAGAAAATTTTTTATTCTCTTGAAACATTTCAAAAAATTTCAAATTTTTTTTTCGAAATATGCGAAAATCTACATGATGCTTTAAATGTTGTGATCTATTCTCAAAATTAAAATTATTTTAGAATCTTTAAAAAAATTTTAAATTTTTGGTATCTTTCTTATTCTGTTCTACAATTTCTTTGAATTGAAAAAAAAATTATACAAATAAACCAAAAAAGATAATGGTTTAATTTAGAGGGACAAATTTTTTATACAAAAAGACCAATTTTGAAAAAAAAAGATGATTTTTTAGTAAAATAGTTGAATTTTTATCCTGGAAGGATGAATTTTCAACAAAATTTTCACAAAAAAAAAAACAACTCATTTTCAATAAAATAGTTAAGTTTCAAACCAAAAAGATGGATCTTCAACTAATAAAATAAATTTTTAACAAAGTATTTTAACTCTTAACCAAGAATTTTTATTTTCAGTCAAAAATATTAATTTTCTAGCAAAAAAGTTCCAAATTTACAATAAAGACATCAATTTTCAACAAATAAATATATTTCCAACTAAAGCTGATCAATTAAAATTAAAAATAGAATATTTGAGATTTGAGTCAAAAAAATTAATTTTTGGACAACATAAGAACAAATTTTTAGCAAAATTGTTCAATATTCAACAATTTTTAACAAAAATATTAAATATTCAACCAATAAAATGCATTTTTAACCAAGAAAATCCACTTTTAATCAAGGAGTTGAATTTTCAATCCACAATATTAATTTTCTGTCACGAAAATAACAATTTATAATGAAGCGCATTGATTTTCAATTGAATAAATGAATTTTCAACTAAAAACGATCAATTTTCAACAAAAAATAAAACAGTTGATTTTTCAGTTTTTTAAATTATTTTTCAAACGATTTTTAAACAAACTAGTTAAGTCCTCAACCATTGCAATACATGTTTAAGAAAGTAGTTAAACCAAGTACTTCAATTTCCAACCGGAAACCGCAAATACTCAATGAGAAATTAAATATTTGAATTTTTAGCTAAAAACAATCAATTTTCAATCAAAAACGGAATAGTTGAATATTCAGTGGAAAAAAAGAATTTTTAAGAAATAACCCAAATTTTCAACCAAACAGATGGATCTTCAACTGATAAAATGAATTTTTAACAAAGCATTTCAACTTTCAACCAAGAAGTTAAATTTTCAATCAAAAATATTTATATTCTACAAAAAATATCATACAAAAAATAAAATTGTTCAATTTTCAATGAAAAAGTGAATTTTTAAGAAATCAATCAAATCTTAAATCAATAGAAAGAATTTTTCATAAGAAAGAAAGGTCGCAAAGAAAGCAACATTTCCTAACATTCAAGTTGAATTTTTCATTGAAAAATTTAATAGTTGAATTTTGAACCAAAAACGATCAATTTTCAGCAAAGCAGTTCAGCTTTCACCAAAGAAATGAAATATAAAAAAAAGGAATTCTCATGAAAAAATTAAGGTTTAAGTTTGCAACTAAAAACGATCAATTTTCAGGAAAAAGTGAAATATAATTGTAGACATTCCGTTTAATATAATTAACTTGAAAAAAAATTTCTTTGCTTAGTGGATTATTTAAATTGAGTTTCCATTCAAACGAAAAAAGCGAAAAAAAGGGAACTTTCTTGAAAATAGGGAAAAAAGAGGTATTCATTAAAAAAGGGGAAAATAAGGATATAGGAAAGCCTTACTTAGGGAAGAATAAGCTAATTGTAAAACATAATCACTCATTCTCATTTTTGCAAGCATTATAAAAAATTGTTATGCACATTGATGTTTTCTATGTGCAATGTTACATTTTGCATTAACTTCATAAATATTATTTTTTTGCCCTAAAAATCAGGTGCAGATAGAATAGAAGAATGGCTACCTGGAGATCCAGGCTACGAGTTTATTGGTCCGCTCAGCGTTGTGATCAGAATGCAGGGCTCTTATTTTGTAAAAGAACTCGAGCACAGGACGTTTTTGGAGAATGAACTGCCCGTAGAGTGGTTGACACCTCGGAGAAATCGACCTTTTTTCAGGCACTATGAAGTTTTTATACAAACTAAAGAGAATCAACGTTTTGTAACAAAAGCAAGGCGCTTACGTCGGATCCCAGACACGCCTCCTGATCGTTATCAGCATCAACCAATGAAAGCTACTGTACGTTTGGAAAAAGAGCTATGGATTGAATCTCGAATTTTCCAACCCTTCAATGTCCGAACTCAACAAGGTCATTATAGCAACCGCATTTTCGTAACAATACCACAAACCAATTTAGTGTTTTACGCAGATTTGAAAGACTTGTTTACACCAGAGATAGAAGCAGAGATCTTCCGCAGTATTCATAGGCCAATAGTATATTATAATTAGGAATCTGTTCGCTTAGCTTAGGTATAATGTTTAGTTAGTTCAAGTCCGCGTCAGTCGCTGACCAATTAAAAAGAGGCTCGAAAATCCGGACGCCCACGTTGGTTTGAATTAAGTATTATAGCATGACGTCATGGGAATACGTCATACGACTTCAGTTCAAGACATGACTGAGAATATAGATTTTACACTTGAGAAATATTACTCAGACCTTTATCACTTACCTTTACGTTTAGGAGATTTTCTCCAAAAAGTCGTATGCAGTTGCAGTACCATGTAACGTTCCTGACGGCTGACATTTCTACCTATCCTAGCATTCTATACTTGCAAACTATTATTCTTCAGACCTTTATAAATTACATTTACGTTTAGAATATTCTTGGTAAAGTTGTCTGCACTCCTATGTCAATCCTATGCTAACCTTCTTGGCATTTCCACTCATCCTTCCATGACCTGACCTCATGCTACAAAACTCACTGGTCCGCGAAATATTTTAGTTTTTTTTTGATTCTATTATATTGATTCATAGTTGGCCAGCCGTTCTAGGAATGTCGGGTGTATTCATCTGTATTATTATTGATAGTATTTATTTCAAATATACCCGCGATTTCCGGCACATACGCAGTTGAAAAAGTTGCTTAGAGCAAGCGCAGCGATACAAGAACGGGGCAGCCAATGAACGTCGCTTGAGCAAAATATCCTGCCCACTCGCGGTAAAGGTGGGTCCCCTCCAGCGTGGAAATAAAAGAATCGTTATGTTTCAAGGCCGGGGACCTAGGCGAGACTCCACTGTTAAACGTTTATTTACTTCATATAAACTCTTTCGTAGATCAGTCATTTTGACCATGTTGCTAAGTTCTAGAATTACTTATTTTCGATAGATTGTGTACTTTTATGATCTTTAAATAAGGGAAACATTAGTTGGTGTGGAATATATAAACTTACAGTAGCCTTACTTATTCATCCGGTATCGAGGAAATGTATATCCCTGAATTCAACATAATGCGTTTGGAGGTCAAGTTTGTTGTTTTCCTCGCATTTTATGACATATCAATTTGAAAACCGCCTAGAATCGAAAGTCATTTAAATTATTTGGACCTGGACACAATCTCTGTTTAATATTAACATTGGCGTGCATTTTAACTGTTAATTCTCTTTAAAATTTTGGAAGTAAACTCCAAGTGTCAATGCTCTCGATGTAGATGCTCTCCCATGATGCTCCGTTGCTTCTCCGATAATTCCTTCGAACAGATATTCCAAGCTATCTGAAGATATCCTGATTATATCCTATGAATATCCCTTTTTTCCAATCCAAATATCCAATTTCGATTTTGCATATCTGCAATTCTAGGAATAAAAATTATATTATTATATATTATATTATATTACGAAAACTGAATATTAAGGATTTGTTTGTTTCGCAATTTTGTAGTAACTTATTAGAATAAAGTTCTTATAAGTAACACTTCTATTGTTTATCATCTTTCCACATTTTCTTCTAATTCTGAGTTGATCTTATAACATTCCCTTCACACCACCCACACAGAAGAAATAATTTAATATAGCTAAAGAAGATTTGGTAAAGATTTTCCAAATTTGTAATTAGCAAAAATAAGCATTTTCCACAAAATGCAATGTTATTGTGTTTATGATTTTTTCAGAAGAACCTTAGGCTATATAATGTACACCTAACACCCCATCAAATCCACCCACGCAATAGAACTCAACTCTAGAAAGCTGGAAAGACCCGGTGAATAGTTTTCGATCTTAGACTATGGGAATATAATCATTTCTCTAAAAAATCAAAGCTATAGCTTCTTTGATTTTTTAAAAAGGTCCTTGGGTTCTGGATTATCATTAAAACATCCCCAAAAGTCCATCCACCTACAAGACATAAATTACATATAGCTGTCAAGATTTGGTAAAGATTTTCCAAACTTGTAATTAGCAAAAAAAAGTTATTTCCACAAAATGCAAAGTTATTGTGTTAATGACTTTTTCAGAGAAACCTTAGGCTATATAATGTACCTCTAACACTCCATCAAATCTACCCACGTATTAGAAATCAATTCTAGTAAGCTGGAAAGACTTGATAAATATATTGCTGTATTATTCTTTCACGAAAAAATAACATTTTTAGAAAAAGTCGAAGTAGTTGTTTCTATGATTTTTTGATGTGATCCTCAGTCAATAGATTGTTATCAGAACACCCATACAAACCCACTCTCGCATTAGAAATAAATTCTAGAAAACTGGAAAGACTGTCAATATTTTTTATGGTGGCCATTGAGCACCAACAAAACGATTGGAAATTTGTCGTTTTTCACATTATTCTTGAGAACCAGTTTTCCAGCCAAGTTTTTTATTCTTTATTCTAAAGACATTCTGACTCTTATGGCTTCTTTCTAAACCTGAATTCGAGTTGGAATCCAAAGGCTCAAGTCGGTCAGACTTGATAGTGGCCGCTGAGCACTATGAAATTCGAAGTTTCAAATCGTTTTCATAGTGCTCAATGACCACCATAAAAAAATATTTACAGTCTTTCCATTTTTCTAGAATTTATTTCTAATACGAGAGTGGGTTCGTATGGGTGTTCTAATAACAATCTATTGACTGAGGATCACATAAAAAATCATAGAAACAACGACTTCGACTTTTTCTAAAAATGTTATTTTTTCGTTAAAGAATAATACAGCAATATATTTACCAAGTCTTTCCAGCTTACTAAAATTGATTTCTAATACGTGGGTGAATTTGATAGAGTGTTAGTGGTACATTATATAGCCTAAGGTTTCTCTGAAAAAATCATTAACACAATAACTTTGCATTTTGTGGAAATAACTTTTTTTTGATAATTACAAGTTTGGAAAATCTTTACCAAATCTTGACAGCTATATGTAATTTATGTCTTGTGGGTGGATGGACTTTTGGGGATGTTGTAATGATAATCCAGAACCCAAGGACCTTTTTAAAAAATCAAAGTCGCTATAGCTTTGATTTTTTAGAGAAATGATTATATTCCCATAGACTAAGATCGGAAACTATTCACCGGGTCTTTCCAGCTTTCTAGAGTTGAGTTCTATTGCGTGGGTGGATTTGATGGGGTGTCAGGTGTACATTATATAGCCTAAGGTTCCTCTGAAAAATTCATAAACACAATAACATTGCATTTTGTGGAAAATGCTTATTTTTGCTAATTACAAATTTAGAAAATCTTTACCAAATCTTCTTTAGCTATATGTAAATTATTTCTTCTGTGTAGGTGGTTTTTACATAGATTTAGTGATCGATCGAGATACCACGCGGCGCTGATTGTACTGTTTCTGTTTACTTTTTTTCGGCCTTTGAAAACTGTGTTATTTTGTTAATTTTTTAATATTTATCGCGAGTGTTGACGTTTCGGAGGGACTTTCCCCCTCAAATAGGGATATGTGCTTCCTGTGGGGAAAAAAATTGCCCCCTGACATCCTTTCGGTGCGCCAGCATTCGAAATCAATTTTTTGAGATCTGTTTTGTAGGTTAGATTACCCCCTACATGAGCCTTAAAACAAACCTCTTCGAATCAGAGAAAGGACCCTGTACTAAATATACAGAGAAGCCCCCTGAAAACATAATTGTGTACCTGTCAACTCCCTATATTAACGATTTTGTGTATGCAAAATGGTTGGAGATTGTTTAAGCATCCCCTAAAAATTCAACCAAGGAAATCAACATCTTCAAAAACAAAACATCGGAATATTTCTTGCACAAGTTATTAACATCAGAAGTCACTTTGAAATCAGTTTATTAAGCTTCACCTACCAAAGAAGTGATTAAATTTATCTCTAAGGGTTCTCTAAACATCTCTTGGAGATTACTTAAATACTTAAGTAAGGAAGTGGACTTTTTCGAACAATCAACGACATGAGGTTTTTCTGTTAAACCATTGGGCCGGATCAGTATTAGTCGCTGAATTTATGCTAAAAGTTGTGTTAACATCCTTTAAAGATTCAAGCAAAGAAAGCGACATTTCCTAACATTCATACTTACAGAAAATTTTTTGATCAGACTATTGTGTTCAGAAATCCACTTACAATAAACGTGGAAAACATGTTCTAACCAGCGAAGACATTAAATTTATTTTAAAAGTTGCTTCATCAACCCTTGAAGATTTAAGCAATCGAATCGACATTTTCTAGCAATGAAAACCACGAGATGTTTTTATCATAAACTATTAACGTCAGAAATTCCTTCAAAATCAGAGCAAGAAGCATCCTTGACTAGAAAAAGGGCTCATATTTATTTTAAGGCTTTGTTTTTACATCCAATAAGGATTCAATTAAGGAAATCTTCATTTTCTAACAATCATAACCACATACATTTTTCAATTGAAGTATTGGCATCTAAAATCGCTTTACAATAAATTCATATACCATATGAAAAAAGTCGTCAAATTTATTCCAAAAGTTTTTTGAACATCCCTTGAAGATTCAAGCGAGGAAATCAAAATCTCCTGATAACCAAAACTACAACACATTTTTTGATCAAGGTACTATGGTCATCAATCACTTTTTGCTTGAAAATATCATCACTGTTGCTCTTGCTTAATCAGAATCTTTCGAAAATGGCATTATTCACCGTATACTGATACTAATTATTATACCATTATATCTATTTTCTTTTCTAGTCTCTTCGGTTTGATAATTATAAACTGTGACGCCGTAAAATTTTATACAAATTTTACAACTCACATGAATTTAGTTTTGATGAATTTATTATTTGATTTTCGGAAACCCTTGATTTAATCTTCGCGATTCCGGAATCTGATAGTATTTCGAGACTTGGCCAACCGTTAATTTTGAATATTTTAATTTTAAGATCTGATTTTGCCTTTATTTTTCCCTATTTCATGAAAATCCTGTTTTGGAGTCTGACCCATTACGAAAATTAGAGTTAGGAAACTTGAAAAGCCTTTTTGAGCTTTGGCCTTTTGAATATCTGTACCTAAGAAATTTTAGAATAATTTGGGAATGCCACTTGTACATTTGCTGGTGCCTTGGTCACATTTGACTTCTTCACCTGGCGTGAAATTCATCATCTTTCCGTATCCTAGAAGTCTTCATCATCATGTTCAAGCTTTACGTTCAGAACATTGTATTGCCCCAGGCCCATATTGAGAGATTATTGTTCCGGCGAATCAACTGTATTAAGTGGATGTTTGGTAGCCCCTTTGTTTAATTCTCATTATTTTTTTTTTTACGAGGGAAGGTGGGAAATGTGCTAACATACCGAGAAGGGTCCGCACTTCTCGGTAGTGTCGGGATATTGGTATAATCACTACAATGATCTTAACATATATAAATATACACAAAGATCTTAATTCTTAATTATTTTATTTATTTTATTTTATAATTATTTTATTTTTATTAAATTCTTAATTCGATCATTACAGTGATGCTACCAACTACCGAATAAAAACCACCACCCTTTCTCCTTGGCATGATTCCCCCCGGAACCGCTTGCGCATTACTTCAGGGGGTGCCGTTCTTTGGCCGTGCCTCGGCCTTCATTCTTTGTGCCAGCTTGGCCTTCTCCTGGTAAACTGGGCTTCTTGTCGGACCTGCCCAGCTACGATGTTAGCTTGCACGTCCAAGAGGCTTCTTTAACGAGGCTGCCTCTCTGAACGCCAAGCAACTCCTTGTCCCCGGGCGATGGTCTATCCGGGGCTTATCTTCCTTTGCGGCGCAGAGGTAGCACTGCGGTGTGCTCTCGCATACTGCAGCTTTATGCCCCTCTTTGCCGCATCGCCAGCATTATTTGGTCCTATCTGGGCCCTCGTAGTTCGCTGCCATGTGGCCGAAGCCTAGGCAGCGGTAGCACCTTATTGCCTCCGCCTTCTTCTGCACACGACATGATACCCACCCCACCTTAAGGTGTCCAATGCGCACCAAGCTTACAGCCAGATCTTCTGCCAGCTCCACGAAAGCCTTCAGATTGCCTCTGAAGGGTCTTTTCGTGAGGCTGACCCTGATGACTCCAACCGTTTTGCCGAAATGTTTTCAAACGGCTTCCTCTACTTCTTCTGCATCTGTCGTCGTATCGAGGTCCAGAATCTCGACCTCGGTGCGAGGGACAAATTCACGTACGCTACCCCCGTCACCAACCGCCTCCTTGACGGCAGCCGACAGCTCAGCTCTGCCCTTTGATGTAGGTCCCAGTTCTACTAGAATCTCACCGTGTCTCGTTTGCCTGACCCCCTTTATTTTTACGCCAAGGGCGTCAGGTTTCACCTTCTTCTTAAGGTCCTTGAGGACCGTCGCGTAGCTAAGTCCCTCGGTCGGTTTGATAAGGACCGCCTCGGTTCTAGTTCGCATCTGCCTCTTCTTCCATTTTGGCACAGACACTTGCTTTTTTTCCACCTTCTTCGGTGTCGAGGTCGTTGCCGCTGGAGCGTTATGTGTCCTCGGCTTTTTCCTTCTAGGCTTGGAAGGACTCATCTCTACTGGACTCAGGGTGGACTCCCTCTCTCGCTTCCTATCACGGGGAGTGGGAGCTGCCACGGCTTCGTCAGTCTAAGTGCAGCTTTCGTCTGTTTTCTTCGTTGCTTTCTCCTCTCGAGTCATGGCTCTCTTCGGGCAGTTCGTCCAACATTCTTGATCAAATCCCTATGAAGCCCTTCGGTCGTCATGGAGTGATCGCGCAGTTCGTTCATGAGCCGCTTCGCTCGTTCCAGCCCATCCCTAATTGGCAGCCACAAATTCCTCTTCGTGCTGCTAAAATCCACCATTTCTTTCATGGTGCCTCCTAACTGTTCAAAGAGAGCATACGTTTCTGAGAGTTTGACATCCATTTCTGCGATGTCCACCTTGTTCATCGATACTTCCACCTCCTCCGTCACGCCCAAAGGACCACCTAACTCCTCGCAGACGCTCCTGTCAATGTGCGATTGGTTCCCCCTAAAATCCAAGGAACCGGCCACCGGGGCTTGCACCCGATGGGAACCGGCGGGGAGATTTCTACTCACTTGGGGTAGTGTGTTTTTGTCGTACCCGCTCATGACTGGTTTCTTGTTCGGGGTTCCTTCCCCTAGCTGTTTTTTGTCCACCCTGGGTATTTGATTTCCCCGGTACCACCCATATCTGGGAGGCGTCCCCCTATCCGCAACCTGGGGAGGCGCCCGATGGGGGACCAGCGACCCCACACGGGAATTCTCAATATTGGAGAAGCGCTATGTTGATTTACCATCTTTTCGACCGAATTAACTTGGATCTTTCCCATTAATTCAGAAGATTTCGAATATTGAATTAGAGAATATCAACTTTAAAGAACATGGCCCTGAATTTAAATTGAGATCCTGTGTTAAGTTGATTTCTTAAAAAACTTAATTTGGAACTTGAATCTAGGAATTTTCCTGTTTTAGGATTCATTTGATTCTGCTAACACTTTGATAAGATTTGATTTTATAAATCTGATTATAATTGTGGATTAATCCAATATAATGTAAATCGAATTCCCTTCCTGTGTCCCTTCCCTTTTCCTTGGATTGTTTGGAGCATGATGAGAACTTTCAGCCAAGTCCGAAATGCTGGACGAAAAGTTCATGAATTAGAGTTAATTTGCTAAATTATTAGAACCCAGCCTTTATTTGCAAATTTTGGAATCTTTTTATCATGTATAATTAATTCGGATTCTTCTTGATTTTCAGGACATTTGTAAACCTTTTAGGTTAGGGATCGTCCATAAATTACGTAAGACGTTTTTCTTTTGTTTAAATAAAGGCGAGAATAAAATTGATGTGAATTTGAAAAGGACACAACGATATAAACAAAAGAAAAACGTCTTACGTAATATATGGACGATCCCTTATCTTATTTCCCTGATTTTGATGTTATTTGGAATTAACCTATTGTCCCATTAATTTTGAATTTGTAAAACATGCAATAAATTAAATTGTTACTTTCAAAGTTTGAATTCTTTACAAGTAATTAGAATTCACATAATCTTTTCAGAAATTGAACCACTCCCCTCTTCTCTCATCCAGTAAAGGGACTGAGCTTTGCCATCGAAATACCGAAGCATCTTGTATTTCCTTTTGCCAAAGAAAGGTCTGGCGCTTAACCAATTTAAATAATTAGTAGTTTTTAAATTTCAATTGCCTCCGAAGGTAACAATGATTTAAAATATCGGTTACTAAACACAGAATCAATTATCGCAAAAGAATCTTAGTTTTAAGAATGCCTTGTATTTTGTTTCTTTGAGGACAACTCAGACCTAGGAACTTGATCAATAAATACTAAATACTACAAAATTTTCGAAGACTTTTGTCAAAGGGAGTACTTTCCGGATGATAACACATGTGTTTTTCGGTACTGATATGCTGATCATAAAATCTCATAAGATGCAAGCTGTCAAAAATTAGTGGTTTTCCAAGTTTATTGTGAATGGATTTCCGATCACAATACTTCAAAATGAAAATCTTGGATTGGTTTGACTGTTAGACAATGTCTATTTTCTTGCTCAAATCTTTCAGCAATGTTGAAACAACCCTTAAAATAGATTTAACTGCTTTTCCTTTCAGGGCATGTTTCACGTATTTATTGTAAAGTAACTTTCACCTCCAACAGTTTGATAGAAAAATCTCCCGTGGTTTTGATTGTTAGAAAATGTAAAATCTCTCAATTTCACGGTTACAAAACTTCTGCTCCAGTACCTATTTTTCTGATAATTTTCTTTCAAATTATTGATCTGGAGGCTCAAAATTTCAAAAAATAAATAGCCTAATTAATTTTTCAGATTTCATTTAAAGATATAGTTTGTCGTTCCAGCAAAAACATTTTTTTGACTAAACAGCATCTATCAATATAGGTTACGGTCTTTCAGCGAAATCATCCATACCATGGCTTAGGCCTACCATAGACTAGCTCCAATGCATGTTCCATTTGGCGAATATGTGAAAAAGTTTTTTGTAATTTCGATTCGAATATTCCCAGAATATTCTATACAATTCCATTTTTGCAGCAATGTCAATTTCATTCTCTGCTCATTCTCCACCTAATCTAATGTTTACTTTGAGAGAAAATCTACTGTTGACACACTTTCCAAACAAAAATTTGCGATAATCAATCATCCACTATAAATGTCCGATTTCAGTTTTTTGTTTTCTCATTCAAGATTTATTTGTTTGATTGTAAAATACAATATTAAAGATCATAGAACCATTTTTCCGAATGATTCTCTTGTCAACAAATCATTCGAAAATAATGTTCGATGATCTTTAATATTTTATTTTACAATTAAAGAAAATGAATCTTGAATGAAAAAACGAAAACTCGAAATCTGACATTTATAGTGAATGGTTTTAGCAAATTTTCGTTCGGAAAGTGTGTCAAAGGTAGATTTCCTCTCAACGTAAACATTAGATTAGGTTTTCTCATTCAAAAAAAACCTGCCAATACACATTTTCAAGCATGGAGAATGAACAGAGAATGAAATTGACATTTCTACCAAAATGGAATTGTATGGAAAATTCTGGGAATATTCGAATTGAAATTACAAAAAACTTTTCCACGTATTCTCCAAAATAGAACATGTAATGGTTCTAGGCTATGGTAGGCCTAAGCCATGGTATAGGTGATTTTGCTCAATGGCCGTAACCTATATATATTTGATTGTCAACAAAATATTTATTTGAATTGATACAGCATTCATTTGTCTTGATAATCAAATTACTTGACTTAAAGAAATAATTAACTCGAATAAATACAGCATTTATTTGTTATAACTGCAGCATCTATTTCAAATTAAAATCAGACTACAATTTCATTATTAAGTTTATCAGTTTCTTGCTATTGTGTTTTATGGAATTTCGTCATGTTTCTGTGAGTAAACAAGCATTAATGGTATTAGTTCTAAGGATCGTAAAGTGAGGTAAAATAGATTAATTGCTCACATATTTAATTCTTAAGTAACCGGAAACATTGTAATAATTGTAACATTAATAATAATGATAACATTGTAAACATGAGTAATAAAAGTCTTAAGCCTTTTTAGCTACTACTTGTATTTGCGGAGGTCGTAGTGTGATCCAAGATCATGTCACTCAGCCTAATGTCAAGTTTCACAATGTTGCCTCCTTATCGTTTCAATAAAGCTGAACATTTTTCAAAATCTAGTTCTTATATGACACTCTTATTAGTTTCAAAGAAATGATATCTTTGGTTCAAAATAATGAGAATAAATCAATTATTTTCCAAATGTTAGGCAGTAGTTCATTTGAATATTTTTTTTTTTCAATTAAAGAAATGGTATCAAAGAAATCATTTCTTTGAATGAAAAAAGGAAAAAAACGTCATTATTCAAGAAGAAACTAATTTTTACTCATCTTAAGGGTACTTTTACTTTGAATGCTGCGATATTTTTTCAGGTTTTAGATCTGTGCAAAGAGGTTGCAATTAAAGGAAACTAACTAAACTAATTAACTAACTTAACCTTACGGACACAGAATGCACCAGAGGCTGTAAGATCTACTGATGACCCAAGGTAATCAGATCTCAGGTCTCTATACATCAAGCACTCCGCTGAAGGATAAAATAGGTTCTCTTTCACTCCCTGGCTGCGGATTGAGCAGAGTTGCACCTTCACAAATCTAACGCTAATATCCCCTATGGAGAATCTATCCCTAACCGATTCATGAGACTAGCCTCAGCAATAAGTCTGGCCAATTCAAAGGAAATCCCATATCTAAGGTACTCTTGCCTCATTGGATTTATCCTGAGATACGGTAGCACTTCAAGCGAAGAAATCTCCGCAAGCCTGTTCAAGTGCAAGATGTGTGTCAAGCGGGGGCTTGAATTTAGGTAAAATGATCTCTTTGTTAAACTACAGACTTACCAAGTCTAGTCCAGGCCATAAGCCCTGCCCCGCACACAACGACAGCAAATATTCAACTTGTAGGACCTAGTTAAACTTGTGCGCTGCCGTACTAGAGTCTGCCGCAGCTTTAAAAGGCTTCAGGCGTATTCTAGGGCGCATTTCTTCACTTTTATTCAGCATGCTTTCTAACCAGTTCGGGATCAACTTCAGGATGTCATGAGGAGTTGAGATTCGCCCAAGCTCTAGTCTAAGTGCGTACACTGGAGTATATGTAGGAAGTCCCAAAACTCTCTGGAAGAAGGTAGGGTGAATTATCTCTACCTCGTCATAACATCTTAACCACCAGATCTCTATGGCATAGAAGAAAACATTTGAGACCAGGCTATAGTAGAAGATTTGTTTGGTACGCCAAGATTCCGACTTGGCCGCTGAGTGGACCTGCAGCAGTCACACTTTTGTTACAGGCGGCAGGCCAAAGCAAAGGTACCTGAGCTCCTTAATAACTTTGAAGCTCTTCGGTCTTCTATTAAGGAAAACACATCTTTAATGAAAGCGGGTAGAGCCATACTGAAGGGTTCAGTGGTCCGGATTCAGAGCGACTTCGAGGTTCTGAGAGATGAGACAGAGGCGCTAAATACTACAAACGATATACTTAAGAAGAGAAATCCCACAATAGAAGGGTCTGCTAATCTCCTTAAGGAGGAGACGTTCCACATGAGGGAGGATGCCTGTGCTAAGAATGTATGTGTCCACAAGCTTAAGGACTCGGAACCCCTAAAAAGGATCTTGCTGCATCGGTTCGGGAGGTGTTTCCCAAAACCAAAGTGGAGTTAGTGGTGATGAAAACAGCCACCCGCTTGGAAAAGATTCCAGGTTCTAGGCCCTATTTGGTCAGGTTAGATTCGCTTTCGGAGGGAACTCATTTTTTTTTAAATCCACGGTCTTTGCTACACTGGGTCTTTCGCTGATGAGTGACTGTTTTAAACTGGAGAGGCAGGAGAGAAGAGCTCTTATAGAGACGAGGAAGAGTCGGCAAGACCAAGGCTATGCGGTCTTGGTTAGGGGTGTCCTAGAATTGAAGGGAAAAACTTTGTCTGAGGAGGATGTTCGTACGATCTCAGAGTCCCCTGCCCCCCAAAATCGACGGAGAAATTTCTTGAAGCAATAATCACCGTCAAGAAACAAAGAGGTAGACAAAAAAGAAACGAGGTTGCATCAGATACGGCAACCCCATCAGGAGGATCCTATTTTTCCAGAGATATTAGGAATGGGGGAGGGTATGCTGGGGATCGTCTTCCGGAATGCCTATGGTTTCTTAAACCCAGTGACATTTTAATGTTTGGGCCGTACTCGGATATCCTATGTCTAAATGAAACGTGGTTGTCAGTGGCTCCTGTTACTCCCTACCTTTTCTCGATTCCACACCATGGATTCTTCACGTAGAGCGCAACACGAGTAAGTAAGTTTGGCAGAGCTAGCAGTGATCTAGCGGTTCTCGTAAACCGGAAACGGTATACGTGCGAGGCAATGGACACGTATTATGAGTGGGTTTTCATAAAAAGCTAGGTGCAAGCGTGACAAAGTCTGTGTTCAAACGTGAAGTATGTAAAAGCGGATCTGCTCTGACCGAATGCTTAGAAGCACATGGTTTTATTTTTCCTGATTCATAAGTGAATAAATGAGTAACAGTGTGTGCCTGAATTCCAGGCAGAATTCAGGGCTGCACCTGTCCATCATGGGAGCGATCTCTTTGATTGCTGAGTGGATTTTAAGAGAGCCTTCTCCTCTGTAAATCATTTTTTACTCTGGAATAAGTTATTGAGTTTTGGAGTCAGCACGAAATTCATCAAAATAGTGAAGAGTCTGTACGACACGGCTAGGGTGTCAGCACGAACGCTGAAAGGTCCTAAATCCCTAGTTGACATGAATTTCGGTGTTCTTCAAGGTGAGATTCTCACTCCCGTCTTTTTTATTTTGACAATTACTGATCTGATAGACTTCCTGCTGATTTGAGGCCTGAGGGGAATCTCAATTGATCATTTGTTTGAAGTTCTTCTACTGGCCTATGCTGAGGACATCTTGCTTCTTTTTGCCTCTCGTCTTGATCTCCAGAGGAAAATTAATCCTAATTATCATGAAATCAACTATTATCTTGAGGTCTGTAAATCTAAAACGAAGACCATAGTCTTCCATGAGGTGAGAAAGCCTTCGATTCCAAAATTCACTTTGGATGGAAACCGGCTGAAATTTGTAAGAAATTTCAAATGATTTTATCAGATTCTAGAAATTTCGAAGATTTTTCGCAGAATTTACCAAATTTCTAGGGATTTGGAGGAATTTTGCTATATTTGACAAATTCGTATGATTTCTGAGATTTCAGCAGAATTCAAGGGTTTTGAATAGCTTTCAGTGAATTTGAATGGATTGCAAAGATTTTTAAAGAAATTTCAGAAAATCTCAAAGATTTTGTGGGATTCCAAATAGCCTCATTAGATTTTTTGTTAGTTTTACGGGATTACAGAGGATCTCATTCCTTCAAGGATTTTATTAATGGAGGATGTCTATTGTATACCAGATTTGAAAAAATTGAATCCTCGATTGAATATTTAAAAAATTGCATAACACTGTTTTGCTACTATTATTAAAAATATATGATACTATTACTGATGTAATCATTTAAATGTTTACATTATGATAATATATAGAGCAGATGATTAAAAGCATCAACTGGTGTAAATCAGTTTTCAGAAAAAGACCTCGAAATCAATAAGATGTAGGCAAATAAGAATATTATTTGTTAGAAAGAAATTATCCAGTGCCTCGTTTTTCAGCAATTTCAAACTTTGCAAAGCATTATAAAGAAAGTAAGAGTCCATTTATGAAATCAAAAACACCTTTGAAACTGCCGAGATCAAGAACTTTTACGACTATTGTAATATTTGATTATTCTGAATTTTCCACGCGTAAACCATATAGCTTATGTGATAAATTTTCAGATCATATAGATAAATAATCATTCACTCTTTTCAGTTTTGCGAATAAACAAAGAGTTTGTCGTTCAATAAAAGTGATAAAACTGAGTATATACAGTAGTTATTTTATCGAGTAACTTCTCACACAGAATTCTTGAAATATTAGTTTGCTGTTCTCTTTCATCAAGACTATTAAGAAGAAATGAAGATAATTTCCGTCATTCTTCTCTTCACATTCGTCGGTTGTCTTCATTTCAAACGTAAGTGTGAGACAACGTTATATTTGAGCACGTTAGAGCAAAAGAGACTGAAATATTTTGAGAGCAAAAGCTAGACAAATATTATTTTCAGAAGAAAAGAAAGTCAAAATAATTTGGAGAGGAAATGACTAGCTTGGCTGCCTTAAGAACAACAAACAGATGAAAACTTGTCTCTCTTTTACCCTCATAAATCTTCCTTAACTTTTTGGCTCAGAAGTTCGTGCAGTTGATTTTTCCTGTTATGATGACTAAACTTAACGAAATTCTCTTTCTAACATTCTCTTTCTATAACGTCTTGCAAAATAAAGCGTGTTTCAGAAAAAGGATTCTTCTGCCGATCTCTCTAGTAGCTTAGTGGTAGAGCACCTGACTGGCAATCAGATGACCTGGCGTTCGAATCCCAGCGGAACGAAAGGAGATCTTTTTTCTGATTAAATTTAATTTAAAAAACGTATTTCTATGTTTAATTCTTCTTTTTCAAATCGCTGTTGATCGCCAGTCAGGGCGGCCGTTAGTTTTTGTGTACCAGGTATCCCGGGCACGGTTTTTGACCATGCTTCGAAGAGGCTACGTGGTTTATTATGGTGTTTCTGGTGAGATTATTCTTCATTCAAAAGTCAGCAATTAATTGTATTTCGATTTGCGTCTGGCGTGCTCAAGAGAGCAAATAAAATTTTATAGATTTGCAACAAACAGTGATTGATTATATAAATTATTCTCATATCAGAATACGAGTTGAGCGTATCTAAAGAAAAAAAACGAAAATGGTTCTTTGCTATATAGAAGTTTTTTATGAATTATTCGTTTAGAAACGATTCTTTTACTATTTATATAAATCGAAGAGAATTTTAATGTTTGGCTGAACAAAATGGTCGAATTTTCACAAAAAAGATCAAACTTCAACCATAACTTTTTGCATTGTTCAAATAGATAAATATTCAAGCCTTAGAGACAAATCTTTTAGAAGGCAGTAGAATTTTTAATTCAAAGGATAAATCTTCAATTCGAAAGGATAAATTTTCTGTCCGAAAAGACAAATGTTTAATAAAACAGTTCCATTTTTGACCAAAATAGATGACTCCTCAACAAAATAGTTAAGTTTTCAGCTAGCATGATAAATCTTCAAAAATAAAACAAAAGTCATTTTTAACATAGAATTTCAATTTTGAACCAAGTAATCAAGAAGATATTAATTTCAAGTAAAAGACGGTTAATTTTTCACGAAAAAGATGAATTCTCTGCGAAAAATGTAATGTTTTATATGACAACCCAAAAAATTTGGACTTGAAATGAAAAATAGTTGAATTTAAACAAAAAAGACGAATTGTTAACAAAATAGTTGAGTCCTTAGCAAGAGCAGGTTAATTTTTAACTAAGCAGTTGCACTTTTAACCAAAAAAGATCAAATTCATACCCAAAGGGATAAGTATTAACCAAGAAAGATTTTCAATCGAAAGAGAAAAAAATAGTTCATTTAGAAGCAAATAGTTGAATTTTCTACCAAGAATGAAATTCTTTATAAAATGGTTTAATACTCAACCAAACCGATAGACAATTAGACATTCAACTAATAAAATACATTTTTTTTAATTATTTCAACTTTCAAGCAAACATAAAATAGTTGAATTTGCAGTTGAAAAAAATATGTTTTAAATAAATTTTCAACAAAGTGGTTAAATATGCAATCAATGAAATAAATGCCTAAAAAGGCAGTTCAACCAAATAGTTGAATTTTCAACTAAAAACAATAAATTTTCAACCAAAAATGAAACAGTTACATTTTCAGTTATAGAGAAAGAATTTCTAACAAAATTGTTAAATTTTTAAACAGAGGGTAATGATTTTTTAACAAAGCAGATTAACTTTCTACTAAGAAGTTGAATTTTCTCTTAAAAATACTTATTATCTACCTAAAAACTACGAATTTACAAGAGAATACGTACTTTCAACCAAATAGTTCATTGTTCAACTAAAGATGATCAATTTTCAACCGAAAATAGAATAGTTAAGTTTTCTGCAGAAAAACCGATTTTTCAGAAAGAATTATGATCCTAAACCAATAGAATAAATTCGTAATAATGTAGTTATATTTCCAACCAAGTAGTTGAATTGTCACCAGATAAGAATGAATTCTCATTGAAAAATTTAATAGCTAAATGTTTAACTAAAATCGATAAGTCTTTGGGAAAAAAAGGAGTTTAATATTAGACTTTTCAATTAAAAGTAGTTCTTTTAATTCAATTCGCATTTAGGCGAAGAAACTAGAACAAGGGGAAATTTCTGGAAAACAGGGAAAAAGGGGAATTCTTTAAAAAAGAGCAAAAGAAGGGAATGTGAGAAAGAGTGTCAAGTCTCTATTCAGGTGCCTTACTTATAAAATAACTTATTCTCACTTTTTCAAGCATTTCAAAAAATTCTCATTTACATTTATTTTCACAATCTGTAATGCGACATTCTGCATTAGCTTCATGAATATCAATTTTTTGCCAAAAAAATAGGTGCAAATGGATATCCAGACTATATTGGTCCGTTGACCGTTCTTCTCGAAATGCAGCCTGACTCTTATTTTGCAAAAAAACTTGAGGAGAGGGATTTTTCGGCGTATGAACTACCCGTAGACTGGATGACACCACAAAATAATCCTACTCCTTTCGAGGACTGCAACGTTTTCATACAAACTTCAGAGAATCGACGTTTCGTTTCAAAAGCGAAGCGCCTACGTCGCAGGGCACATTCAGCTCACGATCCTCATCAGCCTTTGCCAAGGATGGCTTATCTCCATTTAGAACAAGATATATGGCTTGAATCTAAATCTTTCCGTCCCCTCAATGTTAGTACTCGAATAGGTAATGAGTATTATAACAACCGCATTTTTATAACAATACCAGGAACCGATTCAGTCTATACTGCAAAATTTGATATAATGTTCACACCACCGCCGGAAGTAAACTTCTTGGAGCGTTTGCGCGAATCTACAATATATAGTATTATGCAAACTGATCGCTCAAATAGATCATATGTTTAGTTGGTTTAAGTGAAACTTAAAGTTGAATTTATTATTTCAGATAGATCGTGTATACTTTAATCATCTTTGAATAAAGGAAAAATGAAGTTAATATGGAAATATATAAACTTAGAGTAACCAATTTTTCATCTGTTATCGAATTATTACATGGAAACAAACTCTATTTGAGATAAGCATTTGTGTGCACTTCAAGTGCTAAGTCTTTTTGAACCTTTGAAAGTGAACCTCAAATGTTATAGTTCTCGATTGGACGGTCGCTATTTTATTTTAACCTCCCATAAAGCTTCTACATTCCTTTGTTCTTTTCCAGCTATAAGTTGAACTGTTACAAGAAATAGTTTAGTTCCCAGATCTTAACTTTTTTTGTGTACCGGGCGCGTCCCCGGGTTGCGGATAGAAGGGCCCTGTACTGAGGGTTTCTGCTGCATTTGGTCACACATCTCAATCAGAAGTTGCGGAAAATGGTCGAGGTGTAGTTCCAAAGGAATAAATCCCGAGCCAAGGCGTTAACAACCGTGCTGATGGCTGAAGTCTCTGGGGTATCAGGTTGCCTCCTAGAGTATTGAGGCCTTACTTCCGCATGCAGGGCTCTTAAGGGGCGGACCGATACTTCCCTAACTACTCGTGGGAGCAACATGGGGCTGAATCAAAATATAATTTAGAAAGTAGTTACTTTTCAGAAAAGCTTTTGTGATGAAGTGTTCTTTGGGAAACTGGACGTGATGAGAAGCGGTATACTAGTCTCCAAAGTGAGGTGAAAAGCCGCAAGGAGGGTGCCAAGAGGTCAATGAAAAAGGGGGTCAGCCTGATCCTGGAGCTGGAGACCGTGCTGAAGAAGATGGAAGATTTTTGCTGCCCAAAACGAAGCATATGCAAGCAAATCATCAAAAGATTCGACAATGCATTTGATGTAATCGAAGAAATGCGGAGCCATGTGAGTGCTACGGAAGGCTGGTTCAACAGTTTCGAGTACCGTATTGGTGAGTTCTTCGCCAGAAAGTTAAGAGACACAAGAAGGCAGCCGGATTAAAGGAAGCGGCTTGCAAAGAGACTCATACGGAGAAAGATGCTGAGGCAGCTCCCGCACCCGTTTACGGAAAGAGGGCGAGAGCGCCTTTCACGAGTCCCTAGGAGACGATACCTTCAAGATCATCAAAAAAGAACCTCAGGACACTCATCGTTAGAGCAGAAATACCAGCCACGAAGAGAGACAGGCAGAGGAAACAACCTCCCCTGGAACGAACAGCGAAAAAGAAGACCCCGATACACGCGCGACCTGAGGCAGTTTTGGTTAAACGGACTGAGGAACAATCCTATGCTAAAGGGCCACAAAAAGAAGTTCAAACCGGATATACGAGGGGCAGCGACGTTTTCATAGAGGTGCGTAGCGAGAAAGAGGGCAGGTCCAAACTGTTATCTGTTATCAGGGCAGCAGTCCGAAAGGGGGGAACAGAGCGCAAGCTCGACATCCGAACCGAAGTCGAGACCCTAGATCTAGACGAAAGACGGAGCAATTAGAGATCAAGGACGCTCTAAAGAAACACTTGGAGGAGAACCAGATGGGAAAGTCAAGGTCAACATGACGAAAAGGGCTTTCAAGGGAAACCTAAAGGCTGCAGGGCTGATCCGCCAACTATGTATGTTTAACTAAGATGTTGTGGATCGACAAGCTTGATGCACAACGCTGTAGCGTTGCTCAGGGCGATGCGTATATCTTGGTTGGGACAAAAAGCTGGCGAAGAGTGTACACAACATCTGGCACCAAATAAAGAAGAAGAAAGCCAGTAGGTACTTAAGCAGTGCGGACCCATTTCGTCTGTCTTAGTTGAGATTTTTCACCGTCCCTCGTAACAAAAAATCATCATCCAGGATTCTCATTCATATACCTTCCTTGGACAACCTAGTGATATCGCGAGTGATATATCATGACCCTAGAACACTAGATTCCAAAAGGTATTCATAGTTTCTGGATATTTTGAAAGGATTCGAAAATAATTTCCAAAGATTTTGAAAATGTTACAACCAATTGTACATTTTTGAAGATTTTGAAGAATTTTGATAGGTTCTAAGAAAATAAAAAAATTTTCTGATGATTCCTCGGAAAATTTCAGACGATTTTCTTTACAAAGGCTTTGGAAATAATTTTTAAAATTTTCCGAAAAAATGTGGAAGGTTTTGTGGCAAATTTTCAAATTTTGAAGACTTTGAAAAAATTTTAGGGAAAATTCGAAAAGATATCAGCAGTTTTGAAAAAATGTTAAAAATAATACTAAATCTGGAAAGGTTTTAAAAGATTCAAGACAAAATGTAGATTTTTCATGATTTCGAAATAAAAATTTGAAACATTGAAAGGATTTTGCAAGGTTATTAATAAAGTCTTAGATACTGAAAAACTTTTTCACCAAAATTTCCAAAAACTGTGTCATCATATATAAGATTTCTAATATATTATGTTTTCACTAATAATTAAAATTTTGCACACCATCGAATCAGTAACTATTTTGACTAATATAAAATTATAAAATGTTTTGCCTAAAATCTATTTTTGCATCTTCTTTTTTTTCAAATTAATTTTTTTTTTTAATATGCGATGATGGAAAAAAGTCCTTAAATACCAATGTTTAAACATTCATAAAAATTGCAGCTTTATGATCATTTTTGGAATTTTTTATATTTTCCTTGATAAATCGATAGGTCAATCACTCCATCAACCTAAAAACCAAGATCTATTTTAAGGCATTTAATTTTTTATCTTTGTTAGCATTTTTCGATATATGACAGAAAAAGATAAGGAAAATTATTTTAACTTCTATTGTTACGAATATTGCAATCTTTAATTATTCTGAATGTTCCAAGGGTAATAAATTTTTCAAATATGGAAAATTTTCTGATCGGTGATAAATAATCTTACTCTCTTGATTTTGAAGAATAAATAAAGCATCTCGAGTCACTCCTCACAGAATTTTTAAATTACTTTGCACTTCACTGTCATAGTGAATATTCAGAAAAAATGAAGATTTTTGCTGTTGTTCTTCTCCTCACGTTTCTGGGTTTCCTTAATTTTAAACGTAAGTTTATTATAATTATTATTTATAAAAAATATTACAGGTATGTTTCTAAAAAACCTTTTATACTTCAAGGCATGCATTTCAATTGTTCATTCATAAATAATGTCATTTTTCTTTATTGTTCCCTGACTATTGATTCCTATCCGAAAATATGAATATTTAACTGAAAATTATATTTACAACCAAATAGTGGAATTCTGAATCAAAAAACGAACAAATTAGTTCGACTTTCAACCAAGGAGTTCAATTTTCAACTAAAAAAGATAAATTTGTAACCAGAAATAGAATAGTTAACTTTTTTGTTAAAGAAATTAATTTCCAAACGATAACAGTACAACTTTTTAACAAAATAGTTGAATCTTCAACTAATAGAGTGAATTTTTAACAAAGTAATTCGAATTTCAATCACGCAGTTTCATTTTCAATCAAAAATACTGATTTTCTCCCAAAAAATACTAATTTACAACAAACTCAATTTTAAACTAAATTAACCAATCTTGAACTAAAAACGATCAATTTTAAATCAAAAATGGAATATAATACTAGAATTTTCAATTAAAAGAATTAACTGTCAGTAAAAACATTTTTTTTATTGGGCTCATTTCATTCAGTTCGTTCTCAAAGAAAAAAAAGAGGGAAAGTTCCTTGAAAACAGGGGAAAAAAGAGAAATTCTTTTAAAAAGGGAAGAAGAGGGGAACAGGAAAATAGGGAAAAGAGTATGAAATCTGTATTTATATCAGCCCTAATTGTCAACTAAAATCACCAATCGCCATTTTCTCAAGCATTTAAAAAAATATTTATTTACATTTTTACGTTTTCCATGTGTAATTTCACATTCTGCATCAACATGTGTGATGCCACAAATCTGAATGAAACCTGTTAACTCCACCCTTTCCGCCCGGCACTAGGAGTAATTTTTGAACGATCCTTTGGGTACAAAAACTTCATAAATATCAGTTTTTCTTTCAAAATTCAGGTGCAGAGGGAGTTTTGGACTATATTCGTCCGTTCACCGTTGTTATCGGAATGCAGACTGCCTCGTATCTTGCAAAAAGACTCGTGGAGAAGCAGTTTTCGCTGACTGTACTACCAGTAAACTGGATGACACCTCGGGGTAATCATACTCCTTTTGAAGACTATAACGTTTTTATACAAACTTCAGGTAATCGACGTTTTGTTTCAAAAGTGAAGCGCGGACGTCATAATGCGCAATCAACTCGTAGCGATCGTCAGCTTTTTCCAAAGATAGCCTTTGTACATTTAGAAAAAGATCTATGGCTTGAAGCTCAATCTTTCCAACTCTTCAATGTCAATTCTCAACAAGGCAATCATCAATATAGCAACCGCATTTTCGTAACAATGCCAGGAACCCATTTTGTCTACACTGCAGAATTTGAAAAAATTTTCACACCAGAGCCACCACGGCCACGAGAGTCAGAACGCCGCTCCCTAGAAATTTTTTTGAGGAGTTTGGGTATGCGTATGGAAGAAACTACAATAACGTATATTTGAATGACCTTTTCGCTTATATGGGTAATTCTCCCCAGACAGGGCACTTTGGTGTCCATGGATTATATTATTGAAACTACTGGTTGTATTACTGTAAAACTTGGCAAAGATCTTCATTTTAGTACCTTATAACAAGTTCGATAGTAAAAATTAGGTTATATTATTATAATCCAGCGTAAAAGAATATTATGTACCCGAAAAATCGCTTTAACAGATGTCCACACATGCTTCAGGCAAATTGTGGAGTCACGTGGGAAATAGATAGTGAACTACTTAAAAATTTATGTTTGAGAATTCTAAAGTTAGACTCAGAAAGTACATTTTTTATCATTATTATTCTAATTTTGATACAATATACACTACATATGCACGCAAACATGAGTTTCTTTAAAAATATTTTTGAGGTTACGTCGATACATGAACAGCCGTCGTTTGACAATTAGGAATACCTTTTTGGATCATGCTAGGACGTCGGATTGAAGGAAAAGTATCTCACTACTCATCCTCTGAGTTTTGAGTGTAAGCATTAGGAACATTCTTCGTAAATAAAAAAAGGCCAACAAAACCTTGCGCATTTTTTGAAGCATCCATCGACGTAACTAACAATAACTTTTATATTTCACAACAAAAGTTACTATATGAAAGATTAAAATTTGGATCAGAGCGGCAGAAAATGATTCGCCAGGGGATTTTTTAATCCATTCTACTTTAAAACTTTAGGAACACTTTTTGTGTTGTTTTCCATCGAGGTAACCAGGCCCTACAAGCCTCAATGTATTTGCCTGTCACAAAGTTTCGACTACGAAGTACCAGTACACGATCGCCGGTGGCACCACATCTACCGTATAAAATGCAAACATCTTGTCAGTGATAAGCACGATACGTTTGTGTGGCTTCGTTATTTACCGGAAATCGTGAATATTTATTATATTTTTTATTGTGACAGGCAATTACGTGTATTATAATATTGTGAAAAGTGAAAAATATCTTAGTCGCGGGAGGTATTGCATATGTAACTACAGAATTACTGTTTTTATTATTGAAATTTGGGGTTAGGAATGGAGGTTAGGAACACAACAAATCAGGGCGATTCACTTCTAGAATTTAAAATTAACTTCCATTTACAGAAATATTGATACTTGCCCCCATGAATGTTCTGACCATCAATTTTAACTTTTTAATTTCTCACTTCCGTCAAAAACGGGTAGGTACGCGACGTGCAAAATTATCGTGCATGTGTTTCTGTGCTCATCATTGACATAAAAGCTTGCTTAGGTTATGTAGGGTCTTAATACCCCCACTGCGCCACTCAGCGTAGTGGAACTA
>CAKNYM010048278.1:0-69881 GCA_932195095.1 Andricus curvator
TTAAATTTCAATTTAGATGCACCACCACTTGTATTTTTAAGTGAATGACCACGGCAATATTTCACCTATGATGCTATCATATGTTACGCTAGACCATAATATGCACATGCCTAATATATTATTATCTCAAGAATATTATGTATATCTGGGTAAATTTTTCTGATGATTCCAATTTAAATTAATTGCCACGTCGATTTTCAAATGGATAGCCAAATCGACTTTTTCATTTGGAGTGGTAACATATGTTACGCTAGGCCACAATACGTGTGCGCCTAATGAATTATTATCCAAAGAATATTATATATATATATATATATATATATATATATATATATATATTTGTTTAAATTTATTTTCAATTCCAATTGAAATGCATTACCACGTTAATTTTTAAGTGGATAGCCACATCGACTTTTTCATTTGAAGTGCTAACATATGTTACACAAGCCACAATATGTGCGCGCCTAATCGATTATCATCTAAAGAAGATTAAATATATATATTAGAGTGGTCCAAATAAAGCGACTCTCTCAATGTTTATGGGCGAGTGGAAATTCGTAGAGCCTAAGCAAAATCAGAATATGCTCGCTAAAATGTTTTTAATATTCCTCACAAAGTAATATTAAAGTGATAGAACTGTTGGATTGAGCTTGGGCGCACGTTTGGAAGGCACAAAAAGAAAGGAAAAGTACGTTAGTCAGTTATTTTGGATGAAAATTCAAAAAGAGGATTTTCAAAATTTTCCAAACTTTTTTTTTAAGATTTAAAAATTCTATGTACGGCTATTTATAGTCCTCGAAAAATCAAACAATTTACCCTCACGACTTTTTCCGATGAAAGAAAATTATCAGAGTTATAGCATTTTCATTAAATAAAAAAAAAAACGAAAATAAAAAAAATGAATTTAACAGAAATTATTTTTTAACAATTTATCATCAGTTGTAATAATACTCTCTTAGAATAATGCTAAAAAATGCTATTTTTTCTAAAATATTCAACTTTTTAGTTTTAGCTTTGCTTTTGCTTTTTAGTCGAACCCAAATAATGAAGATCAATAAAGAGACTCACTTTTTAAACAATCTCTTTCTTTTTGTGAATATATTTTTCTACACTAAATCAGATATTTGAAATATTCTTGAAATTTCCTATACATATGGATCACATCAAATGTAAATTTTTCATCAAGCAGTTACTAAGAGCCATTTTGTTTGCATTTATAATTATATTTATTATTTGTTCCCGAATAAAAAGTCCAAGAAAAGCTGAAAATTTCAGAAAAAATTGCAACTCTTCATCATTATTCAAATAGAATAATATTATAAATTCTGATAAATTGTTTCATTGATAAACCATTTTATTCAGTAGGTTTTCAGTATTTTTAAATCCGTTCACATCATCACAAATTCATAAACATATATCTTTTCTCTTTTGACAGAAAAATCATCAGGCATGGACGCAAGACTCAGATCTGTAAAAACACGTAATAGACAACAGGACTATTCACCAGATGCGCTGGGCACAAGTAAATGCCAAAGCATTTTGGAACGTTTAGGTACTTCTGTATCCAGTCGTCAGCTGAATAATCCATATTGGTGCGATGATCTACAGCAGATTATTGACCAAGGTAAGCAATTCTCGTGCAAGAAAAATATCAAAAATGCTTATTTCTCCATACCGAAAGAATTGCCAGATTTCGAACCCAAGTTTCTTGAAAAGTCCAAAGGGCTTAAGTCTCTCAGAATGTATAAAGAATATTTCAACACTAAAAATTATAAGGGTAATTCTGGAAGTTCTGGAAATTTATAGCACGTGCACTTCTGGCAATCGACAACTTTGAATGTGTTTTTATCAAAAAACGAGTTTTCCGTATGTTTGAGTTGAAACTGTAATTTTAACTCAAACATTGCTTTGGTTTTTCGGGTTTCAATCGTGTGCAAAACTACGAATCTTGCTGACGTTTCGTGAATACTGCAGTTCACTTATTCAGGGCTAAACTGGAACTGAAGTTTCAGTTTATGTTACTTCTCTTTCAATAACCAATTCTACGAACAAAAATAGGAACAGCAATGAGATCTCCAATCTCACCTGTAATAGCCAAAATCTTAATGGAAACTCTAGAAACTAAAATATTCAACAAATCCAAGCTTAAACCGGAATTCTGATGGCGTTACGTTGACGACACTTGTGTCATCTGGAGACATGGGCTAGATTAACTACACAAGTTTTCTTATTTCATCAATCGATTACACCCTAATATCCAGTTCACCATGGAAATTGAACAAAACGGAAAATTGCCTTTCTTGGACGTACTAGTTTACAAAAGATCTGATAACACATTAGGACATGAAGTTTACAGAAAACCGACTCATACAGACAGATGCCAACATGCCTCCTCCCACCACCACCCTTCTCAACAGCAATTGGTCATTAACTCCCTTATATACAGAGCCGCCTCCATAACATATGAAGATAACTTACAAAAGAAATTACAAAACGTTAAACAAATTCTAATACAAACCGATTACACAAACAAACAAATTGATAAGGCAGTAAGAAAATACACTCAAAAAAACAAGCCAACACAACCTACTAAAGAAAGTGAGAGAAAAACGATCACCATCCTACCCTAAATTCAAGGTATCACAGAACAAATAGAAAGAATTTGAAAAAAAAAGAACATCCAAACCATATTTAGACTATCTGCGAAAATAGGACAAATTCTAAACAACCCTGCAGATAAAAAGGTACCTCTCAGTGATGCAAGAGTGATAATCCCCACTGGGACATTGTCCCCACTCTTCATAGTGAGCGTATGATACGCTAGATAACAGTTTTATATTGTTCAGAGCAGTGTTGTGACAGGAATCAGTCGAGGTAAGTGCAAGAAGCCGATTCCTGTTTCTAGTTTTCAAAATAACTTCATTTATGTTTAAGTAGAGGTCTCCTGCAAGGCCAACAATTTTTAACAGTTGTGTTCCAAGTAAGATTTACCACCAATAATCCATAAAGTTATGTTACTCATGAATTGTGTAGTGCCGTGGAAACGTCATAGAAGACTCTTCCATATCGTACGCCGTACTTTCAAGCTAACCTTGAAAACTTCGATGTTTCTTGTCATACCCATGCAGTGATTAATCAAATCGTCAATTGAGCAATATCTATAGATTTTAAGTAGGATAAATCAACAGTTTGCAATAAGCAAAATAGATTGACTGTCATGATATACGGAATACATCCGGGTGATAAGCCCCACCAGGTCATTGGCTCCACTTTTCATAGTTGCGTAATGTAACTTCAAAAACAAATAAAATAAATGAAACACCTTTAAATCAGTATATTTATTATGATTGCAAACGTTTCAAAAATTCTTATTTAGTTTTTTTAACGTGGGGTCTATGTCCCGAACATTTTCGGTGGTAGTCGATTTTACACTTTTTGTTTAATTACCAGTCATTTTTGTTCAACATTGAAAAAAAACGACTAATAAAGTTGATTTAGGGGCTTCAAATTATACACAATGATTATTATTTCGTCAATCCATATTTCTGAAAAAAGACAGTGCTATTTTTAAAAGCGTGGGTCCTATCACCCGGATTTACCCTAGATAAAATCTCTTATCCTTGAGGCAAAGTCCACATTGGAGAAACCGGGAGAGCGGTGAGCCAACGTGTAAAAGAACATGAGAGTAAATTCAGGCTGAAACATTTCAAGCAATCAGCACTAGCTGAGCATCATATCGAAACAGGACACAGCATTTCATTCGACAAAACAACCGTCATAACAAAAACGTACAATATTTTTCCAAGAAAACATAGAGAAGCAATCGAAATCTTAAAACAACCTCATAACATCAGTAGGGACAATGGATATAATACCAATCCGATTTGGCTTTCCGTCCTCGCGGGTTTTTGAAAAAAGTCTTGATTGGCCAATCAAGTTTGACCAGTCCCAATGGCAGTGCGCTCTGTCCAATCACAGGCATCGTAGAATATATATATATACAAGGTGGAGAAAAAGTATGCAAACCCTTAAAAATCCAACATTGACCTTGAACCCCACTTTCAAGGTCATTTTAAGGCCAGATTTGTTTTTTTAAATACAGATCCGTATTTTTGGTATCAGATTCGAAAAGAGCGGTAAACTTTACATTTGAGTATGTTTTTAGGTCAAGGGTTAACGTGACCTCTACAGGTCAAATAATGGTAGAAGTACGCGGTCATAGGACCTTTCAATGAGGAATCCAACTATGATCTTGCATTTGACCTTGAACCAGATTTTCAAGGTCATTTTTAGGTCACGTCGTTAGGTTGATTAGGCTCAGATTTTGAATATTGATGTTAAAGGAAAATTTGGAGGTAATTTCAAATGAAACTCTTATCACCATAATCCTTCTTTTGGCGCAACCCAAAGGAATCAGAATCCTTCTACTTCCACGCCGTTCTTCATGTGTTGCGTCAAAAGAAGGATTATGGTGATAAGAGTTTCATTTGAAATGACCTTTAAATTTTACTTCAACATCAATATTCAAAATCTGAGTCTAATCAACCTAACGAATGTGTCCATAAAATGTACGCGTAAACGTCATTGTAAAAAAATTAAAACCCAAATTATTCAAATTATTGTTTAAACTACCTAAATTCAAATTATAATATTTTGATCAACATTTTTGATGTTTTGAAATCACTATGTGAATTCAATTTTCAAAATCATATGTACATATATTTTAATTTTTTCTGGAATTAGTTTAAAATGTTATTAGTGAAATAAATTTTCAGAAATGTAATTTGAAATTTTAATACACGCTTCTATTAAAACTTACATTTTCTGAAATATGTTAAAAGCTTATTAATGAATCCAATTGGCATTCATTTTCAATGTTATGATAACTTTTTAATGCATTGAAAATGCATCTGCAATTCATACCGTTCAATTTCGGATTATTCGCTGCTGGATCGGATTCGTGATTGATAGTATTACGAAGTAAAAAGTAATCAAGTGCATCACCTCTGCGAATGCTTTCAATGTTGGCCTTACAAAACTGACATGTGTCACAGGCGTTAAAACCTTCGACAAAACCGCGAAACGCGGGAAGACTAGCGTACATTGCACCGATTTTAGTAGCGGAACCGCGAGGTCCTGGCGAGTTTCCGATCGTAAAGTCATCGAAATAAAGAGTGGAACTACAAACTTTTCTGTGAATTAATTTTCTATTTTTTTACAAGTGGAACTATGGCCAAAATGTTTTACTGCTGTGTTATAACGATAATCTCTGCCTCATGGGACGGGAGGTTTCGAGTATTGCTACAAAGGGATTGGCAAAACCCTACGTGAACACTTATTATTTCCAAATAAATCTTTTAAAAATATTAGAAGCAATCAATTGTTTTATAGCTGTCAGGCGCCAGACACCCAGAAGGGGTGTCGCTCAAAAAACACTAAAGAAATGCATTATCCAAAGAAAAGAATTTTAATAAATTAACAATCCAGAAAAAGAAACAAGAACTCTAAATTAATCCCACGCTAGCTCCGAAGGAGAGGGATTTTGTGGGGGCGGAGAAACGAATCGGACCATTTTAAAGTAAATCAATAAAAAAACCGGCATTTAAACAGTAAAATTAGAATAAATTTATTATAACAAGATGGAATGGTGATGATGATTCATAGTTACAGGTTGAGTGAGAAAAATGAGAGAAATGAAACAAATGGTGAGTGATTACATCAGAGGAAAGGAAAAAAAATTAGATATAGTGTAATTCCGCAGTAATGGCTGCGTGACAGGTGTTTCGATACGGACACTCAAATCGCAATTTCTCAAGAAAAGAAATAAGTCGCACAAACTATTCCGCGATTACGATAGTCGAAATTTTACGTACTTGACTTTAATCATATTACGATAATCTTCTGATACACTTGTGATTAGGTTATAACAATCTCATTCGGTCATACCGAGGTCACGTCCGTACTCGACAAGTTTACATAAAAAAAATGTAAAAAGAGAAAAAGAGAAGTTCGGCAGAAATCCAAAAGAACGAAAACAAAAAAAAACTACAAATTTGTCACATCTTATATTTCGCGGCAAATTTTGACACGGCACTCGTCGTTCGAGATTTTTACAAACATCTTTTCTCCCGATAAACGTGCATTTACAATCCAGAAGACGTCGAAAAATCATGACCGAAAATCCTACGTTATCACCTCTACGAGAATTCACATGAAAAGCCGAAGAAAAAGGAAGCAAGTCGAATTTATCGCGAATTTGGAAAACACGTGGCGTTAATATCAAGATGGCGCGTAGCCCAGACTTTCGCCCCGCGTCTCACTCCGAAAAATCACACACACCGAAAATAAAAAAGAAGAAAGATATCAGATAAAACTTAATGCACAAGAAAAGGAATTTACAACAAAATATACAAAAAAAAGGAGATCTAAAACGGATTGTCGCTGCCTACCTCGGTCCTCGAAGCTCAGATCCTCGTCCCTTCACCATTTTGTAATTACGTTTCCTGGAGAAAATTTCGGGTGAGCGAGCTGTAGCGACGGCGTTGATGGCCAACATAGAACTGAAAAACTCGTCGCTCCACTCGTCTGCTGGCTTCCGTTTCCGCGCCACACGCCTGGTCCGTGAGGTGCTGCCCTCTGGACTCGTCGTTAGCGGTAACATCGGTAACTCAGAGCACCGACCCAAGTGTGTTCGCTTTCCCACGGAGCAGGAAGATTCAGTGTTGCAGCAAAATGGCCGCGACCACTGTTATTGTTCACTCGGGTCGCCGTCAAAACATCCTTCCTCCCACACGGTGGTCCTGAAGCATGTTTGGGTTGACCTAAATTGTCGCCGAAAATGGGCTACGCTATTCGATTCTGTAGTGTTCAAGCTTTTGAAAACCGTCTCTCCGAAAATCCTGGCTGCTCGTTTTCGAAAATGGCGGCCAAAAACAGTTTTTTTTTTCATTTTTGAAGTGCTCAGTCAATGTTGAACCGGTTGATTTCTAAATTCTTTTCATTGAAGGTTACAACTTATATTATTTATATTGACATAAATTAATCAGGTTATAAACCGAGAAATATATTTGATAAGTTATAATTTATGCATATGTACATATAATGATAAAGATACAATGTTATAATATATAAGTTGATATTTAAATGCGCTCTGACGAAAATTCAACAACGGCCTTCTTCAATCTCGTCGAAAACGAAGGATCCTCGAGTGAATTAATCTTATAACGACCCCAAGTGTCCAAGAATTCATGATGTACCGACTCCCCTGCTTGTTCGGACCATAAACCGAGTCCATCGTTATCCAGAAAACGTATACAATTTTTCAAATGTTCTATTAATACGTGCACTTTCAATGTTGTAGACACATTTGTACTTTCAAAGCTTTTTTTTAACTGATCAATTTCATTCTTCAAATCCCCATCGATTTTTTGCGTAGTAAAACTAGATGAAACTACTTTGTCCATCGCTTTGAAAGCTGAAACATACGGCACCAGACCAAAGTAACCGATATTCTCTGTGTAAATTTCTGGATCTTGAAGGGCATCTGAGGATTTCAAAAGCTGACGACACGCATTTCCTTCGAAAATTTCGCCATGATAATTTTTGGAGATCAAACCTAGTTTTTTGGGCCATAACAATGCTTTCTCTCTTCCAACGAGAGGAACAAGGCCATCCCAAAAAAGATGATTTACATACCCTGGCAGTAAATGCAATTCGGGAAGAACACATTTCTCAATGACATACGTGCTACTATCACATTCTATAAGTGGAGGATTAATTGTACTGTGTTTATGCATCGCAAGCTTCTTTTTATCCAATGAACTGAATTTTAAATAACCATCTTTTAAATCGCCATACGTTTTAAAACGTAAACAATTATCACTGACTATCAGAGCGTCGATCATTTCAGGATCAGTTTCAGAAATTTGATCAGGCCAATAATTTTCTTCCGTGCCTTTTAAATCTTTCAAAATAACAAAGCAGTACGGACACGGGTACATAGACGTAGCAGTTTGTTGGCCATTTATAATTAATAAAACTTTGAAGTCGCAGACTAATTTGAATGAAATGTTGTTTACTTGAGTTAAATAAAAAAGCAACTTAATATTATCATATGTTTTTTTATTTGTGGCACGGCACACAATAAAATCAGTCTTTTAACACTAGTTAGCTTCGCTTTCTTAGCAGTTTATCCACCTTCTGCATACGTCGTTCTCTTACTTTCTTCAGGTAAATAGTTTTTAGGCATTATAGTCAAGCACATTTAAAAAAAATGTTGATCACCATCAATCATGAGCTTTATCGTGTAATTATCCCATAAGTCTCTTTTTTCCAAAATGAATTGTAGTAATTTTGTAGCATTAGCCCAAACAACGGGTCTTTTTATTTTTCTCAGAACATCTTTATCAGAACGATTTTTATATCCCAATGAAAAAAAATTAGAAATCAACTGGTTCAACAGTGACTGAGCACTTTAAAAATGAAAAAAACTGTTTTTGGCCGCCATTTTCGAAAACGAGCAGCTAGGATTTTCGGAAAGACGGGTTTCAAAAGCTTGAACACTACAGAATCGAATAGCGTAGCCTGTTTTCGGCGAAAATTTAGGCCAACCCAAACATGCTTCAGGACCACCGTGCCCAATTGTAACTCTTTTTGTCGTGAGAAAATAGCTGCCCTCCGTGACGTGAAACCAGTGCGTGAAACGAAGAAAATAACGAACCGTGTCGTGGCGCGGAAAATCAGTGCAATGTAGTGTCGACTGATCGGTAGTGTTTCCTCCTTTTACAGGTCAACTGTCACTCTTCTCTATGGGATTTAAAACTGCGAAGACCAGGCAAGTCCACCACAAATCCGTTCACATTTTCGTGGCTCCCTAATTCCTATCCTTAAATAATCCTACCAAAAATCCAAATAAAATCCAATACAATGTTTCTTAAATCGCTAGTTGTTTGCATTCTCTCTCGTCAACTCACACTCTCCTATTCATAATTAACTTACGTTCGTCGGTGAGTTCTCTGCTGGCCATCAGTTCTGCTTATTTTTTTTTTCTCTTTAAAATATTTAATCGTATAGCATTTTAGAAATCCCGGTAACCTCCCAAATCTGGGGAGAGGATCCCGAACGGGGTGGAACCCACCGCGTTACAACACCCCCCCCCCCCCAGACTGACAACTGGGGCTCCAAGACAATAGGCGTCAGCAATCCGATCTCCATAAAAGATTTTGAGGTCTTAAATGCTGTTTGCTCGGAGTGAGATTCATATCCGATGGTCCCGACGTTTGACTCTAACCAATTCGCGGAGTAACTACTAAGGAGGAGGATAGAGAGTTAGGAAAGGAGATGAACACATACTAGTGAAATTCTCGATCTTACTTAACTACTGGTAGGGAGATGAACACAGAAAAGTCAAGATTGAATTATTATCGATTTATTTCGGGCCCGATAAACCCCTCTCACAAAAGGAAGCTCACAAAAAAAAAAAAAAAAAAATGAACCCATTTGAGTCTTGATAAAAGAGGAAAAGGATATAAATATCTCGTAAACGCATTAGAAAATATAGAAGGGCAAATCCTAGTCTACGCCAAACAAGGCAGGACGGCAAAACTTAACCTAAAACTGAAGAAAAGAGAAGGAAGAGAGCGGCAATGGACTATATCTGAGACTGAGAAGAAGAAAAATAGAAAAAGCAAGAAAAAGAATAATTGGCAAAACTTAAATCTAAATATTGACGCGACCGGAGCCTACAGCTTTCTTAGGATCGCCTCGGCAATGGCCTGGATGAGGGGATGGTCCGCGTCCAGGCGATAGCGAAGTTGTTCCATCGAGGCGGATGCGAGTTCCGCCAGGGCGGGGGCAGCACCTCGGGCATTGCTCAAGCCTTGCTCCCGGGGCGCCACAGACGTAGCAAAACACGCCTCTGGTGACCGGGTATCTCGTGTATCGATGTCCCCCACCGTGGCAATTCCAACACCCGCCTGTTGGGGCTCGGGTTAAGGGTTTGCGGCGCTCCTCCGGCAGCATTTTATATGCCGCAGGGGAACACGGCGCAGGCGAGTTTTCCGTCACCCTGGCGGGAGTCGGAAGAGTTGCTGTTTCCCGTAGAGCAGCAACTGAAGGCCCATCCTCCGATCCCCACCAGGGATCCCGAATCCTACCCCTGCCCCTAGTCGCGTCTCGGCATGATTTACTGCCTTATTTTCGGAGGCGAGATCTACGGCGGAGTCCTTCTCCTTCTTCATCCTCGCCGGTTCTGGGTGGCGGGTAGTTTTGGGGATGGCTCCTCTTCCCCTTAGGCCTCCCCGGCCCCCTTCGTCGCGCGAGGTGAGTGGTGGGCACCCCACGGACCCATTCGGAACTCCATCGTCCTCGGTCTCGGTGGTGGCCTTCTCGACGCCTGTCCCCTCTGGCGGTTGAAGGCCCAGACGGCGGTCGACCGATACCGAGGGATTCTCCTCCGGGTGCTCGGACTGAAAGGCATAATCATCGCCAATAAGACTCGGATCTACTGACCAATAATGTTTAAGGTCTTTTACGTGAGCCCTTTCAACCATTGACGACTCGTCTTGGATCTCGTACACCACCGGAGAGATCACCTTTACTACTCGATATGGCCCCGCATATTTAGGGGACAGTTTGCTTGCTATATAGTTAACTGCCGACGACAAAACGTCAGTACGTCGCCAAACGATATCCCCTACTCTGTACCGAATGTCCCGTCGATGGCGGTTATAATATTTTGCCTGCCTATCTGACGTCAAATCCAAATGATGCGCGACTAAGTCTCTAAGGGCCGGTAACCTCTTAACTCTATCCGCCCACTCCTCAACAGCTAACGGCACAATCTCAGGTACTCCCTCTCCCTGTTTCCTCAGCGATTTTGCCAGTCTAGGCTCTCGACCAAAATTCAAGAGCGCTGGTGACACGCGAGTGGAACTGTGGACGGCAGTGTTATATGCAAATCGGAAATCTGGGAGATGTTCGTCCCAACTACGATGATCGCCTTCTACGAAGGACGATATCATGGTTTTCCGTGCCGTTATCGGTGAACAATACTTCAGGAGTTCCCCATCTAAACACAATCGTGTCCTCAAACGCTTTCTGTACGCTAACGGCATTCTCCTTCCTCAAGGGACCTGCTTGCTCAACTTTCATTTTCTGGCAAGTTTTGCAAGAGCGAACGTAAGTCGACACGTCCCTGAACATTCCAGGCCAGTAATACGACATGGAGAGGCGTTGAAAAGTATTGTCCACCCCAAGGTGACCTGAAGTTGGCATGTCGTGTGCCTCCACCATGGCCTTATTTCTAAGTTCCATGGGCAACACTAACTTCCACGCTTCTAAGTCCGGCAATATAGGATCGGTAAGACGATCAGAACGATGGCAATGCAAACGTCCATCTTACAGCTTCCAATCTGGAAACTGGTACGGCATCTCCTGGATCAACTTAGTCCTCCTGACGAACCAGAGGTCGTCGGTCTCCCCAATGGTATTTACCATTTCAGGGTGGAGTTCGAACATTCGAGAAAAGGCGTCCGGCACACGGTGAAGAGCGCCCTTTCTGTGTCGAATTTCGAAGTCGTACTGTAGCAGTCTTAAGGCCCACCTACCCAAACGACCTGTGGGGTCTTTTAAGTGGTACAGCCATCTTAGACTGCTGTGGTCGGTGATCACAGGAAAGTGATATCCTTCCAGGTACGGTCTGAATTTTTCCACGGCCCAGACTACAGCCAAACACTCTTGTTCGGTCACCGTATAATTCTTCTTGGCCCCTCGCAGAGAACGACTTGCGAATGCGATAACGTGCTCCTCTCCATTCTGTTCCTGTGTCAGGACGGCTCCCAGACCGATACCGCTTGCATCCGTTTGCAAGACAAACGGCAGACTAAAATTGGGTCTCGACAAGGTAGGTGCGGTCACCAGGGCATCCTTCAAAGTTTGGAAGGCCCGCTCCTGCTCTTCTCCCCAAGCATATCGTCGGTTTTTCTTTAACAATTGGTACAGGGGTTCAGCCTTTCCGGCGAAGTCTTTTATGAAACGCCTGTACCATGAGACCATGCCTAGGAATCGTCTGAGCTGCCGCAAATTCTTAGGAGCCGAGTAGTCAGTTACTGGTTAGATTTTCTCCGGATCGGGGTGCATTCCCGTCCTATCTACCAAGTATTCTAAATACCGCACCTGACTACATCCGAACTCACTCTTCTCGCGATTCACGGTAAGACCAGCATTCAGGACGGCATCTAAAACTTTTCCCAACCAATGCATATGTTCCTCGAAGGTCTCGCTGACCACTATAATATCCTCCATATATGCAAACGAATGGGGTTCGAATTCTGGGGTTATCAGACGGTCTAGCAGTCGCTGAAAGCTAGCCGGTGCCCCTGAAAGACCGAAAGGCATCCTATTATAATGGAAAAGTCCTTTCCCTGGCACCGGAAAAGCAGTCAGCTCTTTGCTTTCTTCCGACAGCGAAATCTGATGGAACGCCTGACTCAAATCTATTTTTGAAATGTAACGCGCCGACGCGAGCTTGTCCAAGATCTCGTTAATATTTAGCATCGGATAAGCATCCTTACCATGACCACAGGATTGGACCATTCGCTCCCACTAGGACTAATTATCCCCTCCGCCTTGAGCTTCTGCGCTGCTTCTCTAAGAGCTTCTTCGACTTTGGGAGATAATCGCCTATGGCATTGTTTTATGGGAGGGTGGTCCTGCACGTCTATGGTGTGTTTGGCTAAACTGGTAGCAGGCAATTTGGTCGGCATAGACGGTATTTTCTCAGTGAGAAACTCATCTAAACGTCGGGCTTCACTTTTGTGTAACTCTTTTAACCCCGCACAAGCCTGACGACACGATATCTCCGCGGCACGGTCCTCAGCCACGACGCACTTCCCCGAAACCGGAACTGATTTTGTCGGGAGTGTTTTGGAGTCGATTTCTTGGCCCTGATAGGAGTGCCACTTTCCTTCACCTAATCTCCATATCCTATCCTTAAACCTAACATCAAAATCAAAGAGTTCGGCAAAATCATGCCCGAACAAGACTTCACAATCGAAAGTCAGCGCAAAACGAATAGACAAACATTTTCTTAAGCCTAAAAACTCTAAAGGTAAGGTGGCTTGCCCGGCCGTTTCCTCAACAACGCCATTAGGGTACATAATGCACGGGCGTGTCTGGTTAGCTAGTCTCTCCAGCAAAGCGCTAAATTTTCAAAAAACAGGTGTGCCGACGTACGTACAGCAAGAGCCTGGATCAAAGAGTCCATAGAGTGATTGGCCATCAAATCTAACTGAAATAAACAGCCGCCTCTCATCCAATACCGCATTTACTTGCTCTTTTTGGATTTGAGGGGCCTTAATAACAAGTGGGGGGAGTGACTGGAGCCGAGTGTCACTCATCTTTACTCGTTTCCCGGCCGGGGTCCGGAGCATCCGCTACAGCTCCTCGAATACTGGCCAGGTTGGCCACAAGCGTGGCAGAAAACCATTTTAGGTTTAGAACATGAGCGATACGTATGGCCCTGTTCGTTGCAGTTCCAACAACTGCCACTCGCCCCCTATTATTAGTGGCGCTAGTGGAAGTGGACACAGGAGGCGGAAACGTTGAAGAAGCTGCCTTCTTCGATTCAGGTCCCACCGCTGCTCTTGGAGATCCTGGTGCATAGGCGGCCTGGGTAACTATCGGAAGATAGCTGGGACTAGCTGGCATCATTGATGCCTGAGGAAAGCCTGGACAAAGGCCATAAGTTGGCCAAAAAGGAAGAAAACTAATGAAATTACTTGGCAAATTTAGTTGCGGCATGGGTGGAGGATTTACTCCAGCGCACTGACTGCCTCCATTGCCGGTAGACGCGGGCTCGTTCGTCGTCTGACTCGCTTCATTATTAGGCTTGCTATTACTACCCTTGTCTCGGTTTCTAGATTTCCGACTACTTTTGTTGGGGTAGAACTATTTCCGGTGGAATTCTTATTACTGGATTTAGTCTCTTGACTTTTAGCCGAATCCGTCGGTTCGGCATCCGCAGCGGCAACTCCTTCCGGCTTCCGGTTCGTCTTATACGAAAATTCCGGCAGAACATTATCTTTAACAGGGGGAGGGGGTAAATAAGTTTTTGCGATTTCCCCAGTCGCCTCGAACCGCTCACCCATCTCCTCTAGCTCGTTGAATGACTTATAGTCCAACCTTGGAAGAACTTCGAGGTAAGTAGGGTGTAGATTGTTGATTGCAAGCTGCAATTGCTCATACTCCGGAATCGGAGGAACGTAATGTTCAAAAATTAACCGGAGGTTCAGCAAATAATCGGCAATGAGCTCGTCCGGGCCTTGGGTTCTGCGTCGCCCCTCATCCCTAACTCGTGCCTGGAAGTTTATTCCGCCATATCTACGCTTGAACGCTACAACGAATTCGGCCCAAGATTCCCAATTTTTATTGTTGTACCGATACCAGTATTGAGCTGGAGGTCTAAGGAAAAACGGCAGTGCCCTAAAAAGATCCTGATCGGTCAGAGAACTTCCGTTACGGCATTCCTCCACCCTATTAAGGAACTCTTCCGCACTACTATCCCGTTTTCCGCTATAGCTGATATTCCATTTCAAAACTATATTATGGATGTTCGTATTCCTACTCCAACCGGATTGATTCGGAACTTCCGTTTTTCCGGCCAGAGAGGAAGACCCAATACTGGCTCGATTGTCTACCTTATCGGAAGGATGTTGATTGATTAACCGTAGACGGATTGTGGTTTGGCTCTAACATTGGGTTACGACTTAAGTGTTCAGCGGTGACATAACTCGCATCGAACTCGGTATCGCGATCCAATAAATTTTGCGACGTCTGTGCTTGACATCCCCGATCGGCTCCCATGGTCTGCCTTTTTTCAATATTACCGACCCAATTACATTCCCCGCTAGTACAGGTCGCCCGAGTGCCTGCGGACTGTACTAAACCCTGAAAAGACCTGGGGACCATGGTAGACCTGCTAACGCGGGTACTAGACGGCATCGTTTGGTTGGAAAACGGCAGGGGGGTGTAGTTCGCGACCTGAAAGGCAAAAGTCACGCCCGGGGTATTCCTAGTTGGTCCTACTGAGAGATCTAGGACTCCTGGGTCTTCTTCCTCGGGAGGACTAGTTGGTCCTACTGAGAGATCTAGGACTCCTGGGTCTTCTTCCTCGGAGGACTCTAAACGCCAACTGGCCGGCAAAACACAAAAAAAAAATATAACAAAATAGCAAAATACAAAGATATCAAAATAGCAACAATAGCAAGATATCAGAAATGGCAAAAATACGAAAATATCACATCAGCAAAATGGCAAAATAAAATAAACAGTGATGAACTAATCGAGAAGGATCAGGAACAACATGTGATGCGTGATCATGTGTTATGTCAAACCCACAAAACAATGAATTCGGATGAAGGTCAAAAATGCGAATGATGCCTAAGATCCAATAAGCTCAATTGAACTCCCTTCCCAAAGTCGTTTCGGTTCGTCTCATCACATACAACCGAGACACTTTCCCATTTTCGAAAAAAAATGACAAGTCGAAAATGGTTGATTAGGCTCAAGATATCGGCAAAATGTTCAAAATCAAAACAAAAAAAAAAAAACAAATTCAATGTCCCAATCTGATTCGTTTCTGGCCCCACGTTGGGCGCCATAATTTATAACGATAATCTCTGCCTCATGGGACGGGAGGTTTCAAGTATTGCTACAAAGGGATTGGCAAAACCCTACGTGAACACTTATTATTTCCAAAGAAATCTTTAAAAAATATTAAAAGCAATCAATTGTTTTATAGCTGTCAGGCGCCAGACGCCCAGAAGGGGTGTCGATCAAAGAACACTAAAGAAATTCATTATCCAAAGAAAAGAATATTAATAAATTAACAATCCAGAGAAAGAAACAAGAACTTTCGCCCCGCGTCTCACTCCGAAAAATCACACACACCGAAAATAAAAAAAAATAAATCAGATAAAACTTGATGCACAAGAAAAGGAATTTACAACAAAATATACAAAAAAAAAAAGATCTAAAACGGATTGTCGCTGCCTACCTCGGTCCTCGAAGCTCAGATCCTCGTCCCTTCGCCATTTCGTAATTTCGTTTCCTGGAGAAAATTTCGGGTTAGCCAGCTGTAGCGACGGCGTTGATGGCCAACATAGAATTGAAAAACTCGTCGCTCCACTCGTCTGCTGGCTTCCGTTTCCGCGCCACACGCCTGGTCCGTGAGGTGCTGCCCTCTGGACTCGTCGTTAGCGATAACATCGGTAACTCAGAGCACCGACCCAAGTGTGTTCGCTTTCCCACGGAGCAGGAAGATTCAGTGTTGCAGCAAAATGGACGCGACCATTGTTATTGTTCACTCGGGGCGCCGTCAAAATATCCTTCTTCCCAGTTGTAACTCTTTTTTTCATGAGAAAATAGCTGCCCTCCGTGACGTGAAACCAGTGCGCGAAATGAAAAAAATAACGAACCATGTCGTGGCGCGGAAAATCAGTGCAGTGTAGTGTCGACTGATCGGTAGTGTTTCCTCCTTTGACAGGTCAACTGTCACTCTTTTAGATGGGATTTAAAACTTCGAAGACCAGGCAAGTCCACCACAAATCCGTTAACATTTCCTTGGCTCCCTAATTCCTATCCTTGAATAATCCTACCAAAAATCCAAATAAAATCCAATACAATGTTTCTTAAACCGCTAGTTGTTTGCATTCTCTCTCGTCAACTCACACTCTCCTATTCATAATTAACTTACGTTCGTCGGTGAGTTCTCTGCTGGCCATCAGTTCTGCTTATTTTTTTGTTCTCTTTAAAACATTTAATCGTATAGCATTTCAGAAATCCCGGTAGCCTCCAAAATCTGGGGAGAGGATCCCGAACGGGGTGGAACCCACCACGTTACACTGTATTCATCCGACTTTATCTTGGCAAGAAATTCCTTCATTACTTCGAAATTATTCGAATTTCCGACATATGTTTTCAAAGTTAAACTGAGAGGTACATACTGACCAATAGGAGGCTTTACTGGATTTCCTTCATCATCAATAACTTTCAATTCTTGAGAAGGGATGCAAAAACCAGTGTAGGCAACTTTTTTCTTACGTCTATGATCGGTCTGGATTTGACAAGCATTGGACTCAACAATTCGAAATATTGATTTTTTCAATAATTCTAGCATGCCGTCATTCAAGAGTAAATCAAAAAGATTCACAATCAATTGAATTACTGAATTTTCGATGGACATACGCTCTTGAAGGATTTTCACTATGTTCTTTACTGCATTAGTTACTTTTTCGTTGAATCTCAGTTTGATGGAATTTGATGTGAACTACATTCTTGAGGAATGAGGGTACTTTTTGTATCAGCAGTATAACGCACAGTCAAGTGTTTTACCATCGAATACGCGATCACAGCCATTTACAAGATTTAAGTCATATATCAGAAAATAGCTAATTCTACGAAATATAACGAATCGTTGGATAATCAACAATTTTCAGAATTCTTTACGAATTTCATTTTTCACGAAGGTTACGTATGTCATTTATGACTCTCGTTATCAGTGGGATTTTGATGTCTTTCGATAGACTGTCGATATCAAAAATCAACCTCTAAATGAAAATCGAGAGATGCCAACAATCCGGCGCAAATTCGAGAGACAATGTAAGGTACAATTGAATAAGAAACGACACGGCTTCTTTCACAGAGTCAAAATTGCACTTCTCCTGACCAAGATACACGTAAATTGATACAGGAAAGTGAGGCTTTTCTTGGCCGGTGACGACAACAATGCAAGGAAATGGTTCGACTTCTCCTAAGATTTCATAATGCTGTGCCCGTTTTTTGAGAAGCAGGTTTCAGGGAAGACGTTTTTCTTTTCACCATGCCCTTGAACAACAGAAGACGTGGCAACAAAAGCAGGCGTACGAAATCGGTCTCGTCCTCAGACGATGTTGCGATCTTGTCGTCGTATAGTTAGTTAGTTAGTTTTAATGCGGGTGGGAAGCCCATGAAGAGCTCCCCTGTTGCTCAAGCTATAAAGCCTATTGTGCCACCTCCTTACTTATTCACTCTAGGCAGTCGAATCCAGACCTCTTGACGAAGCCCAGTATGTCGACCACTGATTCCGTTGCAATTTCCTCTGTTTCCATAAAATGGGCCCCGAGGGTCTGTTGCCTGAGCCTAGCTAATGCCGGGCACTGGCATAATACATGCAGGGATGTTTCGTCATCCCTGCCCCATTTCTTGCACACCGTCGTGGGGTTATACCCCATTTTGTGCATATGATAGTTCAAGTGGTTGTGCCATATTAGGATCTGTACCACTGTCCTTATATCTTTCTTGGGTAAACCCAGGATTTCCCTAGCTCTGCCCATCCTATAGGTATACCCCAGGATGGATTTCGCCTGACGGCAACCCTGGGTATGTTCCCAGCATTCCCGGTGTTTTGTTCAGATCCAGCTTTTCATGGTCATTCCGACACAGCAAGACGCTCTTCCTAGTACCGGTTCCGATCCTATGTATTCGCTCGCTGCACTGCGTTTCTTCAACTGATCCGCCTGTTCGTTGCCCTTGATCCCTGTGTGACCAGGGACCCATAAGAGAGCCACTTTGTTTTTTTCTGCAAGTTGGTTTAATGCCTTCCCTCTCACCTGGAGCCATCTGTATACCAGATTTCCCCCTGGAGAAGCGGGTTACCATTTGCGTTCCACAGATCCCTGCTTGGGATGCAGACGCGGAAAGCTTTGGCGAAGTTAAAGAGTTTTGTTATTTTATCTTGCCTCATCTGTAGAATCGGCAGTGCGCTGATATCACTCGGGAGTCTAGTATGTCTAGTCCCCGGAGTCCATCTATTTGCTCTTGCCAGGCGGCCCATCGCGTGTGCCGCTCTAGCGGTTATCGCAACATGTAGGGGAGCCTCACAGAGCATGAATCCTATCGCCGCTGTGGGCGCAGTCCACATTGCTCCAGTCAAACCCCTAAATGCTAGCGTTTGTGATCTTCGCAGCCTGTCCTGCATTATTTTAAGTTCCACCCGTGGCCACCAGACCACAGCAGCATGTAGGAGCCTGGGTTTTGAGACAGCAGAGTAGAGCCATGCAAGCATTTTAGGCCCTATCCCCCACGTCAACCCAAAGGCTCTCCTGCACATCCAAAAAGTCATGACAAATTTCCTGCATCGGGTCTCCAGGTGCTTTGTCCAGTTCAGCTTGCCATCTAGGATTACTCCCAGATATTTAACTGAATTTGAAAACATCAGCTTCCCACCACAGAATACAGGAGCGTCAACTTTCAGAACTTTATAATTTCTCGTGAAAATGACCAGATTGGTCTTTTTCAAATTTACCGTGAGCCCTGAGCTATCGCACCAGAGCTCTACGATGCGCAGTGCCGACCTCATAGGAGCTATCAGCGTTTCCAGATGAGCCCCTCTGACTAGGATTACAAAGTCATCCGCATATCCCTGAGTATAGTACCCCCTTTATTTAGCCTTTGAAGAAGGCCGTCCACTACAATGCACCACAGAAGGGACGACAGGAGACCCCCTGTGGGCAACCCCGCAGAGCTATCCCCCTTACTAGGCCTTCACCCCATCTGGTTTCGAGTCTCCTTCGGCGTAGCATGCTTCCTATCCAGCATACTAGCTGGGCCGGCACGCCACATCTCAAAGCCTCTCGCCAGATGACTTGTGGAGGAGTATTGCTAAAAGCACCCTCTTTATCCAAGAAAGTGCCCACAAAATACCCCTTTTGTTGCAACTGCTGCTTCAATTTTGCCACAACATCATGAAGCGCAGTTTCGACCAAGCAGCCTGCCTAGAAAGCATGCTGCCTCTATGCAGCGGGGAGGCCAAGATCACCTAATCCCTAATGTATCTGTCGACCAGCTCCTCCAGCGGTTCAAGATGAAAACACGTTAGGCTGATTGGTTGGCAATCTTTGGCAGCAGTGAACCCCTCCCTCCCTGGTTTGGGTATAAAGGCCACTCTGCCATCTAAATCCATGTCTTTTTGTAAAAGCGCTGTATAAATGCCATCCGCTTCTGGTGATTCAAAGGGACGGACGGACCCCACGGCCCATTCCACCTTTTTGTAATCAGCGACTTAGCAGCGAAATTCCAGTCGGCCCTTTCCACTCCTTGGCCCCGGCCTTCCTTCTCTTGGTCGGTTGGGATTCGCTGAAAACCCGGGAAGTGAACTTCCATCATGTGATTCAGCGTTGCTTTTTCATCTTTGGCAAACTCACATCATCGAGCCTTATGAGCCCGAGGCGAGCTTCCGGATTTTTCGCCAGGATCTTGTGGAGCTTCGCTGTTTCCGGAATGTTTTTCGATTCCTCGCAGAAGCCCCTCCAATCTTCCTGCTTATACTTCCTTATGTTTTTATTGTATTCACACTGGGCCGTCTTATAGATGTCCCAGTCCGAAGGCAATTTAGTTCGATTTGCCCTATAGCACAACATTCTTGTCTTTTTACGGAGTTTCTTGAGGTGGATGTTCCACCATTCTGCTCCCTTCCTAGACTTAATTGTGCTTATAGGGCAATTGTGCTGATATGATGTTGTCAGAGCCCTTCGCAGAAAATCCGCGGGGTGCTCCGACTCATCAATGGTACCATAGCTTGTGGGGAATTCCGCAAGCCTCCCTTTGATTTCCTCTTTATATGAGTCCCAAAGTGTATTTCTGGGGTTTCTGATATTGGAAACCACTGATTTACCTAGGGTTAATCGGAGCGCGAAGTGTTTGTGGCTTGGAAGAGACTCCTCATCGGAGACTCTCTAATCCACTACCCTGCTCCTCAGTGCACCTGAACATAGAGTCGAATCGAGAACCTCACTCCTGTTTTTAGTCTGGAATGTGGGAGTATCACCCCGATTCAGAATCTCCAGCAATAAATACCTCTAGCCTTTCTCCGCTACTGCCCCTGAGTCTCACCTTAATAACGGTGAGATCTCGAGAGCAGAATTTAGGCACCAAGATCGCATCCATACCCTTGACGGCTATGCATGCCCTTGGCGTTTTTTCGCGTTGCCCCTTATATATGGAGCCACATCCTGACAAGCCACAAATCCTTGCCCTGTATAACCAGGGTTCTTGGATTAGGACGAGCCCTGTCTACACCACAGACATGCGTCTGGCTAAAACCGCCAAGGCGCCTTTGCTGTGGGGAAAATTAATCTGCCTAATGGAGATTCCCGTCTCAGCCATTGAGAGGCTAGTTCAAGGCACCTCCGGACACTTCTGGGACCCCTGCGGATCCCAGTTGGGTCACCCGGAAGGTTTACCTACTCGCACCTAGATAGGGACGATAATCTAGAGCCGCAAGTGCTCTGATTGAAGATTCGGGAAGACCAACGACTAGAATCCAGCTCTCCCCTTCGGCCTGGATCCCTGCTTGTCGGAAAATACCATCCACGAATTAGTTCGTAGAGACGGGTTCTGAAAGCTTAGGCGCGTCAGGACGGTCGCCGGACTCTCGGAGTTGCCGGGAATCAGTACGGTCGCGCTGCGGTACCTTTGCAGACAGTCCGTCCCCTTGACTTTTAAATTCAAACCTTCTTTAAGCCTGAACATTGGGGTTTTCTCCACAATCCAGTCTCGCGACCGATTGTCCGCGGCCTCCACAACAATGGCCCCCGACCTAATGAAGACGTCGTTAAATCGGGGGACGCGTCCCTTGCCAGGTAACGCGTCAATCCCTTTTGAGATTTCACCCCTCAACCTGTCCATATCCTCGAGAGTTAGACAGTTATCAGGATAACCCGTCGCAACGACAACTCGCACCAGGACGTTGTTGGCCATGTGCGCGAAAGTAAGGCCCTGTGTTACCAGAGTCTTCTGCCGTTCCAACTCCCTGTTTGGGGGAGTTTCTCCTGAGGAGTTGCTCCAGGTAAAGTTTCTGCAGACACTGACCCCTGTGAGGAGCCTTGGCTGCTGTTTGCGAGCCGCGCATTACGGGTTCTCCTGCTTTGTGCTCCGCTACGGTTCCTCTTTAATAGGAAGAGTTCCGTTCGCTGCACTTCCACGGCTTCGACATAGTTCACTATTTCGCACCGCCTCTGGAGGTTAGCCTCCTACGTAGCCTCCCTCTTTTGGCGGTGGGTTGGATGAGGGACCCGAAACGGATCCCTCATCGTTCATGTTTTGTTTTTCTAATTTGTTTGGAAAAATTTCTGTCCCACAAGAAACTAGTAAAATAAGAAACACCTCCCACAGAGCACTGCTGGCAGGCGGAGGGTCTAAATACCATGGGATTCGACCTGGTGTCCCAAAGTCTCCGTTAAGACACCTCCTTTGAAACCCCCACCTGACTGCCTGTACTGAAGGGGGCAGAACGGGGCGTTGAAGGATTTTTTGTCCCAGGTGTCATTCAGCTGTCGACACGGCGATCACATCTTAGCTTGGGAGCATGAGAACTCGCGCTCTCGATATTCCAGTGGGCTTTGCCATTACCCCCTAGAAGGTTCGCTCCTTGGTTTAAGTCTCACCGACCAGAGTCCGTTAGTTCTTCACAGTAGCCACACCTCGCGATACGGTTTCTCAGGTTCACCTATTTTGGATCTGTGGTCAGTGAGCCCCATAAGCTTCCCACCAGCCATAAGGTCCCGCGATCCCTAGGGAGGCTTGTCGTCGTGTAGCAAGCATAGACTTTTTCCAGAAGATTGAGAAATCAATTTCTTCCTCTAGGCATAGAGATGTCCGAAAATGATGTCCAGTTCTGCATCAATGAGGAATTGTTTGTGTGGAAAAGCTCTATTAAAATCCAACGATATCTGTAAGGCGACAAAATTGCAAAATTTATAACCAAATAATTAAATGTTATGAGGTTTCTGTTGATTTTCTCGGACCATTTTAACAAAAAATGTTGATCACAAAAATTATTATTGTCACATTCAGCAATGCGATACGAGTCACTTGTTTCCCAGTGCGGTTGAAGAGCTGCGTATGAGCTGCTGTTTTTTTTCAGGAATTCGATGGCAGCTTTGACATTCTAATTAACGACGGGTGAAATAGGAATAGGCATAGGCGACGACTTATCAAGCTTTTTTATCACTCCGGTGTTTCTTAAATCGCGCAATAAATTCCTTCACTTGTCTGGAAATTTCCCGTTCGGATTTCGGCCGGTTCCTCTATCAAACCAAGATCTTACACCTTCGCGTGTGAATAATTCGGTAGTGACGTGTGCGAGGCGTTCTTAAAACTGCAGGAGTTTCGCAGATTGGATGACATCGTCTACATCAGTTCTCTTAAGCAAGATTCGGGTGGTGATTGTTCTTTCATTGTCATCGAGAGAACGGTTCAAGTTGTATTGGAAACAAATGGACTTCTCTTTGGTATTATCCAGTATGAGGGCACGAACAGTCTGTTTTCGAAAAATCGGTTATTGTACTTAAAAAATTTAAGATATTGTTTCACAAAAGAACCATGTCCATCAAGAGGAAGCGATTGATGAATCAATGGCTCATTCAATTGAAACACATTACTTTAAAAAATTATGTATTGAAAAAGTCTTACATTCAGTGTGATATTCTGACAATGCAAAAATATAGACGTCGTTGAAATCTCATCAAAATCCCATGTAACCTTTTATAATATCCTGAAACGTTATTGGTCCTATCAAGTCGTTCAGTATCTTCCGGAATTCTGGGAAATTCTATAAAACCGCATGAAAATTGTTTAAAAATTTTTTTTCCCAAATCCCTTAAAATTACTGAAATATATAAAAAAAAAACTTTATGAAGCTTCTTAAAAAATCTTGAAAGATTTGAAATCCTTTAAAAACCGTTGAATTGGTTGAAAAATATTGAAAAATTTTTAATCTCTTGAAATGTTTTCAATCCTGCAAAAACCACTGCATTTTATGAAATTCTTTGTAATTTCTCGAAATATTATAAACTGTTGAAGAAATTGTGATATCTATTGAAGTCCCATGAAATTCTTTCACATTTTGTAACGTCTTTTAGAGAAATTAAAATACCACAAAACCTTTTGAATCATATGTAATCCTTTGAAACCCTCATAAATTTTGGGAAATTCTTCGCAATCTTATTGAATCTCAATAAAGAGAATCACTTTTTAAACAATCTATATCTCTTCTTGGATATATTTTTCCAAAATAAATCGGATATTTGAAATATTGTTGAAATTTCCTATATGGGACCATATAAAACTGACTTATGGGCGCGATGTTTGAAAAGTAATTATCCATTTATATTCTATTGCTAATTGTAAAGGCAAATGTTGTGAGTTTCAACTTGATTCATCTAATATTAATGATTCTAAATACAATTTACAAAAACAAGTTTTTTTCTTATGGGAAATACGTGTAAAACTTGGGGACAACATGCATGAAAATTGAAAAAAAAAAACAATCCAGACCACGCTGATGATTCATATACTTGTACATATATGAAATTGAATATGCAGTCATTCAATGGCGATTTCATAGACTTGATTTATAGATTTAATATACATAGATTGTTTGCATCAGATATCAAGAGTTTTGTGTGAGTACGAGTGACTCACTTAAGCCATTTCATTCATTAGGTTTTTATTATGTTCAAATCCGTTTTCAACATTCCAAATTCATAAACCTCTTTTCTTTTTCTTTTTACAGAAAAATCATTAGACAGGCAACAAAGAGGCAAACAAGTAAGAACAGGTTATGAAGAAAAGGAAAGTAGATCAGCTAAGGTCGGCTCAAGTAAACACCGAAGCGTTTTTGAACGTTTAGAACCAGGTGCTTCTACAGATCGTTATCAGCAAAACTATCCAGGTAGGTAGGATTACCAACACTCTTTATTCCCCAAGGTAAGCAATCTCGTGCAAAAAAATCTCAAAAATGGTTATTTTCCAATACCGACAGAATTTCAAGATTTCGAACCTAAGTTTCTTGAAAAAAGGGGCTTGAGTGTCTCAAGAAATACAAAAAATATTTTAGCATTAAAAATTATAAGGCTAATTCTGGAGGTTATGGAAATTTATCACACGTGTACTTATGGCAATCGGCAAATTTAAATACTATGTTTTTCAAACATAGTCAAATTCACAAGGTTTTAAATTTAAAAAAAATCTCGTTTCCCGCCGTTAACGTTTAAATCCATATGAACCTCAAATAGTTTCGTCTCACTTTCATTCTGTTCAATTGCATAATGATTTCCGTCAGTAAATAAATACGTTTTTAATTATGTTCATGCAAGTAGACACTTATGACAAGTTAATCCTATTTAATGCTGTGAGGCAGCAGGAGATGTAATGAAAGTTTTGTGGTTCGAAAAAAGAATCATCCAGGTATTTGTTTCTGAGGCACGCCAGAGCATCACATTCTCAAAGTATCTAATGAGCTGTCTCTTCACGAAAATCACACTTTCGAAAAAGATGTTGTTCTCCAATCCGCACATTGGTCAAGTGTTTTCTCAGTTGGAAGTGCCTATGCTTATTGCAGTAAGCATCCTTACTATGACTTTCATCTACCTTTTTTCCGCGTTCAAGAGTTCATTAGTTCTCTTAGTACAGTTGTCAGATATAAAATTCTGAGAATGCGCCATTTTTGTTTGTTCCCTTCCAATACGAGTATCTCGCATGCTCCTCCGAGAGCCATTTATCAATGGTTCCTTTCGCTGATGTGTACGAGATATTGCACTAGGGTTCCGGGCCAATCAGGGGCTGCGAAGTTTCTATCTTAGCCAGTGCATCTGCTTTCTCATTACCTTCAATATCTCTATGGCCGAGAACCCAGATTAAACTAACCCAGTTTTTACCGGCAATTTTAAGAAGATCTTGAAGGTAACTCCAGACAAGTTTGGAGGTAAACTCTTCAGATGTAAAAGCCTTAAGTGATGCTTGGCTGTCATAACAAACGTCAGTCTGCTGGACTTTTTAAGCCCTCTTACAAATTTCCTCCACGCAAGCTTCAATAGCTATTACTTCTGTCTGAAAAACTGTAGGGAATGTGCCTCGAGCTTTTATCTCAGCTCTGGGCTTCTTCAGATACATTCCAAACCATGTGCCCAAAGTGTCTTCAAGGCCGTCTGTGTACCTCCTTACGTAAATAATTCTTTCCTTCTCACTTCATCATGTCATTTTACCCTTTGAGGGAAGATGACCTGAAAGGGTTTCATGGAGGATAATTTCCTTAACATGACATCAGTTTGCATGGCGAAAATATTATGCTCGCATAGAGTATGCTCCTACTAGGTGTCTATAGACTTCCGTTGCCGCAATGTTCCTCACGAGAAGGTGCAACGGCGGGATATCCAGAATGGCATAAAGAGCTGCTTTTGGTTTTATTTGCATAACTCCAGTGTTCGCTAAGTATAAAACCCTTTGGACACTTTCCAGTTGTTTAATAGTGCTGATTAGTTCAGTCCATAGCAACAAGATCATTAATACATATGCTGTTATGGGTCTGACTATTATTGTTTAAAACCAGTAGGTAATTTCGGGTTTCAAGCCCTAGGTTTTCTTTCTTGCACATCTATAGGCCCAAAAAGCCATCTTAGCTTTTTTTACAATTGCGTTAAGGGGTCTGTCTAGTAACTCGCACCGAAAAAAACGCGATTTTCGTGATTATTTCTTGGGATACTGGATAAAGGTAATGATATAAAAGTTATTAGGCTGAGTAAATACACTCTTCAAATACATAAAAAAATTTTTTTCTTTTATTTTTTACATGTATTATAACCAAAAACGTCAACCAAACGCAACACCTCGAAAAGTAGGTAGGTCCGCCTTGTTGATAAAATCTCGGAGCTGTGTTGTCTGAAACAAAAAATACAAAGTGCTTTAGGTTCGGTATGACAATGGCTATGTTCCCTATGAATTTTATTCAATTATTTAAAAAAATAAAGAAGTAGTGAAGAAAAAACGAAAAATTTTCAAAAAACCGTTTTTTTTTTCGCCGATTTTCGAAAAAAAAATATAGTAAAAATCAAAATTTTTAAAAAAAATTTATAGGGGACATAGCGATAGGTTTAAAGAATATGTGGTTCAAATTTCATAAGGATCGGTCGAGTAGTTTCGAAAATTTTATCAACAAGGCGAGTAAAAACGTTGTTTCGAGAAAAACGCGTTTAAAGTTTTTTTTACATACAATTCTTAAAAAAAATTACTTACACCTAGTCCGCGATGCCTGGACCGTACAAAATACCTTCAGATTGTTCGAAGATTTGACTTTCTTTCAATCTTTCCTGTCTCAGCTTCGTTCTGCCCTCCTTGGAAGCTTCCGATGAACGATGGTTGCCTACTTGGATACGCTGGCGGTCGCGCGTCGCGGCATATGCGACTGCAGTTTCGCCGATTCCAACGTGCATCGTTTCCATAATTTTCAATACTGTGCTGAAGCCTTCATTGAAAACACAGGCTATAAGGCACGCAATTTTAACAATTTTTTTGCCAGAGAAAGTGTGTTTCGGTGCCATACTCCACACAATACGACAATCTCACGTAGAGAGATGTTGCTCTAACGAATCTACAAACAGAACTGAATATTTTCGCTCCAAAAGCAGGTATATACATTTAGTAGATCCAAACAACGAAATATATACGGCCTTTAGGATATCTACATATAAATATATATATAAGAGGATTATAAAAGAGAGCAGCTGCGAGAGACAACAATAGCAGGTAAGCGGTTGGGACGGCGCACGGTCAGCGCGTTAGAGGTACCTACCTTTGAAGCAAACAAAAACAATGTTAGATGTCTCGGATCGTTCTAAAATTTTCACACAATATTTCTTAATATATTTACTTTCGAAATAAGTAAAAAAAAATCGATTTTTCAAAAGTAAGTTACTAGACAGACCCCTTAACATCAAATTTCAAGATTGCTTTTGGGTTAAATATTACTCCTAAATACTTCACTGACTCTGAAAATTCTACTCTTCTACCGTACAACTTAAGATTTCTAAGTTCAGGAAGCTTCCTTATTCTGGTAAAATGCTTCCCTGTCACTGGGATCGCTATTGGAAAAATTTCGTATTTTGAAAATCAGCCTCCTTCTGCAACGCCTTGCAAGTTTGAGTGCGCCTGGAGCGCGCACCTATTGGACTTCGCGCTTCGCGCTCAATTCAGTGTAATAACTCTGAGCTAGATGCTTGGTCATTGTACTTCCCTCACATTTCTGCATAAGACTTTCAAAATTATAGGGCAAACAATTTTCTAATCAAATATTTTATTGTACCTTGTGTGTTTTGTTCAGAAATTTGATTTCTTCATTTGTCACAGAGTAGTTCACGAGCTCAATAACAAGGTCATCATCATCCTCATATCTTCGTGCGCTGTCAGTAAAAAGAATTTATGTTTGTGATAGGATAGGGTGTCTCAGGCGATACGCGCCATTCCCGAAATGCGTTGCTAATGGATATAGAGTACAAAGTCAGGTGACTACCCTTATGACATCTTGTTTTCACAAAGGTTGGTGTATTTTCGCAATTCAATATGGTTCAATCGGAAGTTAAAAGGTAATCTAAAAGTTACTCTCCCCTAATGTTGATGTTCTTATTGTTCCAATTTTATTATGCGCATTCGCATCACACCCAATAATCAGTGGCCATCCTATAAAACTGTCGTACTCCACTGAGCGTCTCCATTTTTCTTGTGGTGGCGTTTCTAGAAAATCAAATGACAGGCAAGTTGAGAAAATCATTCTGGACTGACGTCTTCCTTCTCCTTGATTCTCAATTTTTACTGCTTACGAGCTTCATGTCTGCCTTGTGAGGTAATTGTTCTGAAATCACAGCAAAAGTCGTATGTTACACTGTAATACGTCTGCCTAAAATGGCCGAAGCAGATTTAAAGTGATATAGATTGATTTGGATGAACTTCAAATCCAAGGATTTTGCGCTGTCCACTCGAAAAACAGCGTCATCCATCGGTTCTTCTGAGGGCAGCGGCTCTTCCACTATCCTCGCAGGCCCTTTTGGTTTAAAGAGTATTTTTATCTGGATCCTTCGCAATCTCAGATACTAGTTACAGTCGGCCTTTTCGATTCTTTCGACCATTGAGGGGTGTGCCGCTCAAGACTAACTGGGTTACCCTGGCGTCTTTTTTTTCGCATCCATGATGATCCATTGCTCCACTTTCAATGTGTGGTTTCGGACTGCCTACCTTTTGAGGAAGGATGCTGGTTCCTCGGAAGTTCTAGGCATCAATGCCACAAACTCGGTGGGCTTGAAAAGGTCCTTAGAATCAACGGTTTTGATTCTTGCACCATTCCATAGTTTCAAACCGACTAATGCCTCGAAGAGCCATGCCCTAGACATCTCATTTGAGCTGATGACGATAAGTGAGTTGTTGTTGAATCTGCAGACCTCAAATCTAGAGGTAATATCACTAAGATTCACCACGGCGATCCGAGTCTCGAGGGCTGCCTCAATAGCCATTACTTGTTCTGAGTTGAGCTCCTCTTGCGAGAATCCCTCAGGCACAATAACCAATTTCAAGTGGCCTCGAAGTGCGAGGCTGTATAAGTCAGTTAGATTAACAGCCGCTCTGCTTGAGAGGTGGTTGCGCCTTGCAACAGAAGTCGCATTGCTAGCCATACTACTGGAAGTGGTAGGAAAAATACATGCCCCTTGTTGTTGTAAAGGTGATTTAACCACTTTATTGCTTTCAAATTCCCTTCGTGTGTTTGTTCTTGTCAGTTGTGTTTACAGGATTCATGTTGTTTTCACGAGCTGTCAGGGAACTGAAAGGTTCGTCCCCAAAGAGCCCCGCTAGTGAGGATGATGAAATTCACACTAGAAGGTTGCATGGTATCCCAGGACACCGTATGAGTTATCATACCCTGGTAACATTCAGCATTCGACACGGTAGTTAACGTCTTGTCTTAGAGAGCAGTTTTGGAAGTCGAGTGTTGCTCGACATTCTCTGCATACAAGTAAACCTACGGAACTGCCATTCGCAGATTTTGGTGGAACTTTGCAAATTTGTAGAGCTTGGTAAAATAATCGACAAATATTCTTGTATATACCCGAAAACTTAAATTTGAGGGCAGAAACTACCCCTCTTACATGAGGGGTAGTTTTCGCCATGAAATGAAATCAGTTAAGTGGTTCCAAAGGTGAGAAGCTTCGAAGGGGTTTTCTAGATCTCTGAATACAAAACTCGCTTTCTGCCGAACCCTGGTATAACCAGCGAGGAAGTAGCGAGTATCAATTCCCATTTTTTCTTTTTTTTCAATTTTTTCATCGTTTTTATTTACTTTAATTTCATGCGCCATGCACACCTCATCACGACAGTTTCACTGCAAAAGTCGCACATTTGCGCAAAATTCTTGAAGCAGTAATCCACAGGATTTTAAAACTCAAGTGGTCTATCTCATAAATAATCACTTTTGAACCAGGCGGTGGTGCTTTTTTATCAATTTTGTTAATTTTTTTACAAAAAAAAGTTGGAAAATTGGGGCGGCTAAGCTAGCTTTGGAGCTAGTGAAAACATGGTTTCAAAAAGTATTTCTTCCATCATCCAGCGGAAAAAGTGTTTTTTTTTAGATTCGTGGAGCAGTCAAAATAAAAAGATTTTTAAATCAATCGGGTAATCGAGAGAATAATTTAGAATGCACAGTGCGAGAAGTAGACCCATTAGGATAGTTACGTACAATGAACAATTGCTCTTGTAATGTGTGATCACTTAGGACTTGATTTTCAGATTTTTAATATACCTAGGTTGTTTTGACCAGGTATCAAGAGTTTTTTGTCTCCAGTATAGATATCTTATGTAAAATTCAATTCACGAGAATTTCCATAGATAACAGAAAGCGAATGATTCACTTAAGCCATTTCATTAATAAGGTTTTTATTATTTTCAAATCCGTTTTTAACATTCCAAATTCATAAACTTCTTTTCTTTGTCTTTTTACAGAAAAATCATCAGGCAGGCCACGAAGAGTCAAACAAGCAGAAACAGGTTATGAAGAAGAGGAAAATATATCAGCTGCGCCCGGCCCAAGACGACGCAAAAGCGCTTTTGATCGTTTAGATAAAGGTTCTTCTCCAGATCGTTATGAGACAAGCAATCCAGATATGGACAAATACCAACAGTCTATTATTTCCCAAGGTAAGCAATCTCTTGCAAAAAATCTCGAAAATGCTTATTTTCCAATACCGACAGAATTCCAGGAATTCGAACCTAAGTTTCTTGAAAAATCAAAAGGGCTTAAGTCTCTCGAAACGTGTGCAAAATATTTCAGCACTAATAATTATAAGGCTAATTCTGAAGGTTCTGGAAATTTATCCAATGTGTACTTATGGCAATCGACAAATCTAAATGCGTTTTTCTCGAAAACGAGTTTTCCGTAGTTTCAACTTGAACATTGGTCTGGCGAATGGATTCTCTTCCAAAAGGATTCGGAATTAATTTTTCTTCTAGACTGTTATACACGTGCTCCAACTTTTGTATTTTTTCATCATTTACCCAATTTTGGAACATTTATTCATCTGTTAAAATCTTTTGACCATTAGAGATTGTGCTAAAATTACATTCTGAACAAATTTATACAGTTAATCAATGTAACATAGCATTATCTAACGCCATAAATCTCGTTTTCACAGGTTTCGAAGGTAAATATTGATTTATTTCTTAATTTGCCTTATTATAATGATATGAATGATATTATCAATGACCAATAATAAAGAAAAACTTAATTAATTAAATAATCATTTAAGTACAAAATCGTTATATTAATTAAATAATGAAATGATGAATTTATCATTAATGTTAATAATAATTACCAGTGTAATAGTTATTGTTGCATAATTATATTCTCTCATATTTGCTTTAATTCTCGTCATTCACTAGATCTTTAATACTTCATGTATTATTATTCTTTACTATTATTCTTTACCAACGGCGATACCACGCTGAAAAAACCAGTTCTCGTCAGATCACTGAAGTTAAGCAGCGTTGGGCGCGGTTAGTACTTGGATGGATGACCATTCGAGAATACTGCATGCTGTTGGCCCACCGTGGGTGTGGTGAGCCCGCACTTGTAGTAGTTATTTACTACAAGAAACTATCCACCTAGAAACACTACCCGAATCCGGTAGTGTCACGCCTACCCTGAAAGGGAAATGGCTTAATGGTATACTTACTATACTTACTATTACGCATCTTGATTTGGCAGTGACATTTCTTCTCATTCAATATAATGCAGATGTTATTCATAGAAATCAAATCCTGCCAATGAAGCCATTTAATTTTTTCCGTATCTTCATGTCTGGGAACCCAGGTTAAACAGACCCAGTTTTTACCGACATCCTTAAGAAGATCTTGAAGGTAACTCCATACTAGTCTGGAGGTAACTTCTTCAGATCTAAGAGCCTTGAGTGCTGCTTGGCTGTCCCAAGAAACTTGAATGTGCTAGCCTTTATAAGCCCTCTTACCAATTTTCTCCAGGCAAGTTTTAGTAGCTATTATTTCGGTCTGGAAAACTGTAGCGATTGTGCCTCGAGGATTTATCTCAGCCCTGGGCTTCTTCCAACAGATTCCAGCCCCAGTTCTCGAGGAGCCTTCAAAGCCGTAAGTATACCAGAAGATACCTCCTGGTGAAATAATTCTTCCCTTTTCACTTCATCATGACATTCTTCCCTTTTAGGGAAGATAACCTTCAAGGGTTTAACCTTCAAGGGTTTATACTAATCCCAGTTTTCAGCTTCCCTGGCTCTATTCAATAGTCTTCTAGTTTCTTTTTTCGAGGCCTGAAGTCTATAACTTGACCAAGGAGCATGCTTGTCTGGCTTTCTAATACGAAGGCGACAATTATCCCTATATCCCCTTCAGCTGTCAGTCAAAAGTATATATGCCTGTGATCTGATATAGATGTCTTAGGCGACACGTGCCAGTCCCTAAATGCTTTGCAAATTGATATAGAACACAATGTCAGGTCAATAACCTCATGACATCTCGTTTTCACAAAGGTTGGTGTATTTCCGCAATTCAATATGGTTCGATCGGCATTTAAAAGGTAATCTAAAAGTTACTCTTCCCTGATGTTGATGTTCTTATTGTTCCATATTGTATGATGCGCATTCGCATCACATCCAATGATATTTTTTGTATTTCTGCCTTATGACCTTCATTTCTGCCTTGCAAGATCAATGTTCGGGAATCAGAGCAAAAACCGTATGCTACACTGTAATACGTCTGCCTAAGATGGCCGAAGCAGATTTACAGGGGTAAAGGTTAACTTTGATGAACTTCAAGTCCGAGGATTTCTCGTTATTTATCTAAAAATCAGCGTTAGCTATCGGTTGTTACGAAGGCACCTGCTTTTACACTATCCTTGCGGTCTCTTTTGGTTCAGAAAGTATTTTCATCTGAATCCTTCACAATTCCAGATACGGGTTACAGCTGTCCTTATCAATACTTCGGACCTTCGAAGGGTCCGAACTCAAGAATAACTGGTTTACCCGCGCGTTTTTCTTTCGCGCCCATGATGGTCCACTACCCCACTTTTAGCGTGTGGTTCTGGATTTCCCACCTTTCAAGAATGGTTCATGGTTCCTCGGAAGTCCATGGAAATCGGAAGTATCAATACCATAAACCTGACGGGCTTCGGAAGATCCTTAGTATCAACGGTTTTGATTCTTGCACCATTCCACAGTTTCAAACCGCCTACTGCATCAAAGAACCATGTCATAGACATCTCATCTAAGCAGATTACGGCAAGTAAGTTGTTGTTGAATTGGCAGTTCTCAAATCTCGGGATAATATGACCAGGTTTTACCCCGGCGATCCGAGTCTCAATGACTGCCTCAATAGCCATTTCTTGTTCTGAGTTGAGCTTCTCTTGCGGGAATCCCTCAGGCATAACAGCCAATTTCGAGTGGCCTCGAAGTGCGAGGCTGTATGATTGAGCTGGATCAACAGCCCTGTCGTTGTTCGCCCTCCTGTCTTGAATACGACTGCTGCCATCAGACCGGAACCTTTTTTGGATCCCTGTTTGAGAGGTTCTTGCGCCTTGCAACAGAAGTCACTGGCGATTGTACCTTCATTTGGTAGCTGCACTATACTTCTTTCTAGGGCCTTTTTTGGACCCAGCATCCTCAGTAACTTTAGCCTCGTTTATGGAACTAATTAACGTCCCATTCACAGCCGTACTACTTAAAGTGCAGAGGAAAATACAGGTTTCTTATTGTTTTAGAGGTCATTCAAGCCCTTCAGTGGTCTCAATATTTTTGAGATAAGAAGTTTATCCATAAAAGATGTCATCGCCGATTTTGATTAAACTTTGCAAATTTGTAGTGCTAGGTAAAACAATCGACAAATATTTTTGTATATCTCCAGAGACTCAAATTTAAGGGTAGAAACTACCCCTCGTACATGAGGGGTACCCACGCGTGAAATGGAATCAGTCAAGTGGTTCCAAAGATAAGATGCTTCTTATGGGTTTTCTAGATCGCTGAATCCAAATCTGAGGTTGGAATTACAAAATTCAAAATGGCAGATTTAATATGGCATCTACTTCTCGTACATGAGGAGTAGTTTTCATGTTTGGTCTAGAGTTAGTCAAGTGATTCGGAAGGTAAAATACTTCAGAAGTTTTTTTCATGCCACTGAATCCAAATTTGTGATCAAAATTACAAAATATAAAATTGTTATATCATTGATATCGGTGGATTCCCATCTCGCTCTCCGCCGAACCCAGGAATATCAAACGAGGAGGTGGCGAGTATCTATTCCTATTTTTTTTTTTTTTTAATTTTTTATCGTTTCTATTCATTTTTGTTGTTTTTTTATTTCATTTTAGGCGTCTTTTTTATACTTTAAAATGCGTACATTGGCGCACAATTCTTGGAGCAGTAATCCACGGGATTTTTTAACTCAAGAGTTCTACCTCGTAAGTAGCCAGTTTTGTACCAGGCGGTGGTGTTTTGCTGTTAACATTGTTCATTCTTTTGCGAGGAAAAGATGAAGAATTTAGGCCTCGAGTGCAACAAAATCTGTCCAAGTCAGACAATGTTCTTGTTTTAGCTTCAAAATCAGGTAAGCTAACCTCTGACCTAGCAAGAAAGTAGTTTCAAAAAGTATTTCTCCCATAATCCAGCGAAAATACTGTTTTTTGTTAGATTCGTGGAGCGGTCCACATGAAAAAAAATTTGAATCGATTGTGCAATCGATAGAATACTTAAGAATTCACAGTATTTATTCAGGAACGACCGATAAGATTCAACCCTTTCACGTGTTCTTCTTCGGGCCTTGGAAAAATTTCATCCGAAAGTTTTCCGACATAATTCTTCTGTACAATCATGATATAAATTGGCACCTCGGCAATAACATCATCAAACTTCAGTCACTGATCCATAACCAATTTTCGTCTCCTCGATTCTCAAATGTCGTTAAATTCGCCTGATTCAAAAGTGGCAAATTACAAGATAGACCACTTGGGTTTGAAAATAGCACGGATTACTGCTTCAAGAACTGAGCGCAAATTTGCGACTTTTGCCGTGAAACTGCCGTGATAAAGTGTGAATGGTTCTTGAAATCTATATGCATGACACAATTCTTCAATAATTACCACTTTGCAAAAGTTACTGCGAGTAAATGAGAAAATTGATGAAAACAAAATATTTGAAAAAATCGCTTAAAATGAAATAAAAGATCAAACGAAAACAATTACATTAACCATAAATTAATTAAAACGATACTAAAATTTGAAAAAATGGAAATAGATACTAGCCACCTCCTCTTTGGTTATTCCTGGGTTTAACAGAGAACGAGATGGGAATCCCAGGATATCAATGACAAATAATTCCAGATTTTGTGATTTTTATCTCAAATTTGAATTCAGCGACATAACAACCCTTTAGAAGTATTTTACCTTTTGAGTCACTGGACTGATTAAAGTTCAAACCTGAAAACAACCCGTGAATTTTGTAATTACAACCTCAGATTTGGATTCAGCGATCTAGAAATCCCCTTAGAAGCATCTTACATTTGGAACAACTTGACTGATTCCATTTCATACGTGGAAGCCACCCCTCATGTACGAGGGGTAGTTTCTACTCTTGAATTTGATTCTCCGGAGATATAAAAAAATATTTGTCGCTTATTTTACCTAGCTCTAGAAATTTGCAAAGTTTCATCAAAATCGACTAGTGATAGCTCCGTATGTTTACTTGTTAGTCGGATTCATGCTGGAACTGCCACCTCACTACCTACGAACTCCTATCCATCAAGGATAGGCTGCAGCTTTCAGGTCGTCACTACCTGCCAGAGTTTGTGGGCCTCCTCACTGTGGCCAGATCCGTACTCACCGTTTCCTTGCGCATGGAAATTCAACTAACCAGCGTAGGGAGTAGTCGAATTCACGAAGAACCGTAGAAGAGGATAATTCAATAAAAAATTCTTCTTGTAGTAGCTTATCGATATTGAAGTTGAATCATTTTAAAAACACTTCAACTTGTTCCCTGGATTGTTCTTTCTTTATTTTAACTTTTAAATTTGTAAATAATATATAATAATTGTGAATCAACTAAATGGTTTTTAGTTATAATTTGAAAAAACATGCACTACAAGCAAAACGAAACGTATTTTTTTATTGCAGAATCACGTCAAAGTTAGTACTATGTGTTTTTTTTGTGGTCGTTGAATATTACTGTGGGAATGAAGATGTAAAGTAGTGATCACGAGGCCTAACCTCGATACAAACAATGTATGACGAATTTATAAAAAATTACGAAGATATTCGTGACCAGGGGACCTTTTTTGTCCTTATATACAAAAGGAATTCTGGGGACCTCTTAGTGCACACAGAAGCGTTAGTGGCGAAGTGACTGAAATCCTGGAAAATGTATCAAAATACCTTCAGAGCATTTAAGCCGCCTTAAAATCATCGAAATCCTCAGGAATCTGACAAAATCCGTTGAAATCCTTTTAAAATTCCATGGAATCTTTTATAATATCCTAAAACGTTGTTGGTCCTATAGAAGCATTCTATATCTTCTGGAATTCTGTGCAGTTCTATAAAACCGCATAAAGATTGTTTTAAATATGTACCTTGAAATCATTAAATCATTTTAGACTTTTTGGAATTATTTAAAACTAGCTGTCACCCGCCGGCGACGCCCGCGGTAACAGCTGGCCGCGTTCAGGCCGCTTCGCAGATCCATTGTCGTCACATATTCTTGTCGGTAGCTTTGCGGCGGACCAAAATATGTGACGGTCGTGGCAGGTTAGAACACGACTGTCAGCAAAGTTTGCTGATAATTCATGCTTGCGTTTGCATTTGATGCGGCGACATACAGACGAACTCGGGTTGCGGATGGAGGGTCACTGTGCCAAGGGTTTCTCCTGAATATGTTTACAATAATTAATAAGCAGTCGCGGACAATTGTCCAGGGGTGGTTCCGAAGGAATTGACCCTTAGAGATTAGGGAGCCAATCGAGACGGAGTCAAGGCGATGGACCAACGTAATCTCGATACTTTGTGATGGACGGATCGACTCAATGATGACCTGTTGGAGTGCTACGATACCAATATGGCCCCTGAACGAGAAGGTTACATGGCACGACTGCATTTTCTATGGTGCGAGAATCACACAGAGCTCTTGCACTTTTCGCATGAACGTCTGCGAAAACATGCGGGCAGGCATCCAATAGAGGAAGAGTTATGCTTCAGGACCTGAAGAGCATCAACATCCAGGTTTCTTTGAATCTCAACGATCTGGCTGAACTGAATGACGAGCTTCGTGGAGATTTTTCCGAAGAATCCGAGCTCTGGACTATCAAATGTGGTGTGTATAATTCAGCAAGAGCTTTGGCGGATGCAAACCGTAAACAAAACCAAAGACTGATCATAAGACCAAAAGACGAATGCATCAACTCACCACATAGATATAGTCTGGGAATGACAGTACGCGTCCCGTATTCAGTGTGTGATTGACTACATAAAACCTGGCAGGAATTTCACCGCCAAGGTTCGACAGTTCGCGCACGAACTGCGGAACCGTTATCATACACTTAAAAAGGCAAAGCTGCTGACCATCGGGCAGCATATTGTTGACAAACTACGGGTACTATCCGATACTAGGAGAAGTCCAGAGCTGACGGAGAGGTGGGTCAGAGAAAACCAACATTTTTTTCTGACCATTCTCCGCCCTTCCAAGATCCTCCGGCTACTATCGACCATCTGCCTAAACCAGAGGAGGTCAAAGCATTTTGAAGAGAAACCTGCGAAGTCCAGAATCCACTTAAAGAAGGCTGAAAGAATATAAATAGCTTCGAGGAGCTGTGCAATGCCCTCATAACACCTGAGGAAGGATTCCCACTTCTCACTATCGAGGAGGTGAAAAAATTATTAAGAGGCATGAAGAACTATTCCGCTCCGGGACTATATGGTATCAAGACCTTCTGGTGGAAGAAGTTTCCTTCAACCCACCAGAATCTGGCCTGCATTTTCACCTGATATCTAAAGTCGAAAGAGCCTATTCTGGAGTGGTTCGTGGAAGGACGCACAGTACTCCTTGCAAAGATGGGCAACTTAACTGACTCAAACAATAACAGGCCCATCAGTTATCTCAACACACTGTATAAGATCTTCACGGCTATCCTAAATGATAGAATTGTTCGGACAATCGGACTTTTGGCGTAGACTTACCATCTGTCTGTTGAGAAAGCTTAAAGGTTCATTAGCACATCGTGAGGTGCGTAGAGAGATTGATGCCGCTTTGGAAAACCAGATTTACTATCTCATCCGGAAAACATCATGTGACAACTAACACCGTCACCTTTCAGAGATGTGTCTTTCAGGGCGACACCATGAGCCCACTCCTCTTTTGCCTCACATTATTGCCACTATCTCTCACAATTCGCCATTCCGAAGGGTACTTTTGCGGCTAACCTGGAAATCCAAAGTATAGGGTCACTCATGTATTTTACATGGATGATGTTAAGATCTGTGCTAAGAATAGAAAGCAACTACACCTAGCTCTAGGAATTGTCGAAAAATACACACAGAAGATTGGAATGAAATTTGGGTTACAAAAATGCGCCAAAGTTTATTTGAAGCGAGGAAAACTTAATGGAATCCCCGAAGACCCTAAGCTCGTTAAAGGAAGCGTTATACGACACCTCAGTGGTGGAGAGACCTATACATACCTGAGCGTGCCACAGATCCGCATTCAGGACCTGACATCTATAAAGGATACTTTTCGAAGCAGATAGAAACGTCTCATCCGGCAAAGTATCTGCAACGAACATGCTTGCCGCTCCGGTTGTACTCTATTCATTTGGAGCGATTCCATAGACGAAGGAGGAGCTCAGATCCCTTGATAATGGGTCACGAATGTTTATACACATGAACAAAAGTATGCACCTCACGTTTTCTGTTCCGGGATTCCGCACGAAGAAGTGGACAAAGGAGGATTTCTGTACAAAGCAGCGGAAAAGGCTGCTGTAACACTCGGCCTTGTCTTCCATATCAGGGCTGAGTAAAATGCATCAAATCTTATCCATCTCGAGTACTCACTCCTGAAGGCCTGGATTGAGGAAGCACAGGAGGAAAACTTCCCCGAACAGCTCCTTGACAAGAGGATGCTCGGCATGTTCCACAGAAATGTGGAGGATTAGTCGATATCGTATGGGATAACGTTTGATTTTCTTAAATCACCCGGCCGGAAGTCGGGCACGGAGGGTTTCATTTCAATATGTCAAGACAGTGTGATTTCCAGTCTGGCATACCGTCGTCACATTTTGAGCCAAGATGTTCCCAATGATAGCTGCAGAGCGTGTCATGCACACCCCGAGCATCTAGGACACATACTATCTAGTTGTTCACTCAGGGCGACATCACGAGCCATTTGCTCCATCATGATATCACACGTCTAACAGCCCTCGTAAAAAAGCCGTACAAATTGAAAAGAAACTTATGTCACTTTTTTGACGAAGACGAGATTTTCGAATCACCATATTTGCAAAAGAAATCTGCATCTATCTACGCAAACCAGAATTGTGAAAAACAAACAGATCAGAAATTTAAAATAATTCGTGAGTATTGTTTAAATTTACTTCGCAAACGGTAATTTGTTTTACTTCAATTTAATGATTATTTTGATTAGTAGAGCAAAAAATGTACAAAATAATTATCTCGGCTCTGTATAGAGATGTCAAGCCGAACTTGATTTTTAGATTTTTAATATACCTAGGTTGTTTGGATCAGATATCAAGAGTTTTTTGTATCCAGTTTTTTCTCATGGAATGATAGTACTTATTTGTCAGCATTTCGTGTTCAGATATGTTATGTAAAATTCAATTTACGAGAATTTCCATAGATAACAGAGTACGAGTGATTCGCTTAAGCCATTTCTTTCCTTAGGTTTTTATTAGTTTCAAATCCGTTTTTAACATTCCAAATTCATAAATCTCTTTTCTGTTTCTTTTTACAGAAAAATCATCAGGCACGCGACGAAGAGTCAAACAAGTAAAAACAGGTTATGAACGTTTAAACCAAGGTTCTTCTCCAGATCGTTATCAGAAAAGCAATCCAGATATGGACGCTTACCAAAACTCTATTATTCCCCGAAGTAAGCAATTCCCTGCACGAAAAATCTCGAAAATGCTTATTTTCCAATACCGACAGAATTCCAATATTCGAAACTAAGTTTCTTAAAAAATCAAAAGGGCTTAAGTCTCTAAAAATGTGTGAAAAATATTTCTGCACTAATGATTATAAGGCTAATTCTGAAGGTTCTGGAAATTTATAACATGTGTACTTATGGCAATCGACAACTTTAAATGCGTTTTTCTCAAAACCGAGTTTTCCGTAGTTTCGATTTGAACATTGCTCTGGCGACTCGTTTCTCTTTGAGAGGGATCGTTTATTTAACTACTAGATTACTAAACGCGCGCGCCAACTTTTGTATTATTTTTATCACTTGACTAATTTTCGAATAATCTTTTATGCGTTAAGCTTCTCGTGTACACAGTAATCAGCTAGATACTTCAGATTGGAGCAATTACCCACAGGTCACTAATTACCCAGGTAAGCCATCTCGTTTAAGAAAAATCTCAAAAATGCTTATTTTCCACTACCGGTAGAATTCCAAGAATTCGAAACTAAGTTTCTTAAAAAATTAAAAGGGATTGAGTCTCTTGAAATGTGCAAAAAATATTTCAGCACTAATAATTATAAGGCTAATTCTGAAAATTCTGGAAATTTATAACATGTGTACTTATGGTAATCGACAACTTTAAATGCGTTTTTCTCAAAACCGAGTTTTCCGTAGTTTTAATTTGCACATTGCTCTGGCGATTCGTTTCTCTTTCGAAAGGGATCGTTTATTTAACTATTAGGCTACTAAACGCGCGCGCCAACTTTTGTATTATTTTTATCACTCAACTAATTTTCGAATGCTCTTTTATTTGTTAAGCTGCTCCTGTACATAGTCATCAGCTAGATACTCTTGATTGGAACTATTACCAACATGCCACTGATTACCAAGGTAAGCCATCTCCTTTAAGAAAAATATCGAAAATGCTTTTTTTCGAATACCGACAGAATTCCAAGAATTCGAACCTAAGTTTCTTAAAAAATCAAAAGGGCTTAAGTCTGTCGAAATGTGTGGAAAATATTTCAGCACTTATAAGACTTATAATATAACATAAGACTTATCAGGCCAATTCTGAAGAATATGGAAATTTATCACATGTGTACTTATGGCAGTCGAGAACTTTAAATGCGTTTTTCTCAATAACGAGTTATTCGTAGTTTCAACCTGAACATTGCTCTGGCGATTCATTTCTGTTCCAAAAGGGTTCGAAATTAATTAGACTTCCAGAATATTATACGCGCGCTCCAATTTTTGTATTTTTTTTATCATTTGCCCAATTTTCGAAAATTTATTAATCTGTTTAAAGCTTTTGACCATTAGAATTTGTGCTAAAATTAGATTCTGAAAAAATGTATTCAGTTGATCAATGTAACGTAGCATTATCCAACGCCATAAATCTGGAAACAAATATCAATCATCAAACATAGATAACTAAATTATTAATCTTCTCATTACGTGGAATGTATTCCATTAATTTTTATAAATGTATTTATCAGTGTATTTCCGCATTTCAATCTGGTTGAATCGACAGTTAAAAGGTAATCTTAAAGTTACTCTCCCCTGATGTTGATGTTCTTATTGTGCCATATTTTATGATGCGCATTCACATGACATACAATGATATTTGTATTCCTGCCTTATGACCTTCATTTCTGCCTCGCAAAATCAATGTTCTCGAATCAAAGGACAAGCCGTATGTAACACTGTAATACGTCTGCCTAAGATGGTCGTAACAGATTTACAGGGGTAAAGATTAATTTTGATGAACTTCAAATCCGAGGACTTTACTTTGTTTGTCTAAGAATCAACGTTATCCATCGGTTGTTTCAAAGGCACCTGCTCCTACACTGTCCTCGCTGGCTCTTTTTGTTCAGAAAGTATTTTCGTCTCAATCCTTCAAAATCCCAGATACGCGATTGCCCATCTTTTGAGGATGGTTGATGGTTCCTCGGTAGTCCTAAGTATCAATACCAGAAACTTGACGGGCTTCGGAAGGTCCTTAGAATCAGGGTTTTGATTCTTGCACCATTCCCTAGTTTCAAACCGCCTACTGTGTCGAAGAGCCATGTCCTAGATATCTCATCTAAGTAGATGACGGTAAGTAAGTTGTTGTTAAATCGACAGTCCTCAAATTTCGGGATGAGAGATTGTTGCGCCTTGCAACAGAAGTCACTGGCGATTGTACCTTCATCTGGTAGCAGTAATATACTTATTTCTACGGCCTTTTTTTTTTAAAGTAAGTTAACCCCTTCAGTGGTCTCGATCTTTTTGAGAGAAGAAGAATTCATAGAAGGAGTCATAGAAGACTCGCCTTCATGTGTTTGTTTCTGTTGGTTGCGTTTGCGGGATTTCTTTTTTTTTCGCGATCTGCTAGAAAACTGAAAGATCTGTCCCCACAGAGCTCCGCTTGTGTGGATAAAGTAATTCACACTGGGAGGTTGCTTGTTATCCCAGAACACCATATCAGTAATTGAATCCGGGTAACATTCAGCATTCGACACGACATTTAGCATATTGGCTTAGAGATCTGTTTTGGGAGTCGAGAATCGCCCGACATTCGCTGTTTACAAGTAAACCTACGGAACTGTATATTAACTATATTATTTTATATCTCCGGAGACTCAAATTTAAGGGAAGAAACTACCCCTCGTACATAAGGGGTGGTTTCCACGCATGAAATGGAATCAGTCAAGTGGTTCCAAAGAGGAGATGCTTCTAATGAGTTTTCTAGATCGCGAAATCCACACCTGAAGTTGAAATTACACAAATCAAAATGGCAGATTTAATATGACATCTACTTCTCGCACATGAGGGGTAGTTTGCATGTTTGTTCCAGAGTTAGTCGAGTGATTCAAAAGGTAAAATACTTCTGAAGTGTTTTTCATGTCGCTGAATCCAAATTTAAGATCAAAATCACAAAATCTAAAATTGTTAGATCATTCATATCGGTGGCTTCTCATCTCGCCCTCTGCCGAACCCGAGCTTTCTCATTAACTCGCAGTAACTTCTGCACAAAGTGTTAATTATTGAAGAATTGTGTCATGTCCAAGACTCTTGGTAATATCCTGTTCTCCACAGTTATATTCAAAACCCCAAAAAATAAATCCTAGTACATCTAAGGAACCTCGTTTCAGCTACCTTCGTTTAACGCGGCTTAAAAAATTTAATTTTAAAATAATCATCCCACACACCTTTCCAAGAATCTAGTTAATATTCTCATTCACATCGTAATATACAGCCACAAAAAAACCCTAATACATTTAACGTAGCCCGTCTTAGCTGCCTGCCACTAAAACAGACAACAACATTTCACATTAAAAATAATCACCCCAGATACCTTGTCAAGACTATAATTCATGTCCCCATCTCCACAGTTATATCCAACAATCTCAGAAGACAACCCCTAGTCCATTTAACGAACCCAGTTTTGAGATTCCTAATGTGTCTGGGGTTATTATAATTTATTTTAAATTTGTTTACTTCTCACAGTTAAAGGCAGCTGAGATGACCTACGTTAAATGTACCAGGTGTTTTTTTTTGTAGTCGTTGAATATTTCTGTGGGGATGAAGATGTATACTAGTGATCACGAGATCTAACCTCGATATAGACAATGTAGAAGTTTGAGATTTTTCTGGGCAATAGATTTATCCCATAGCAAACGGTTTATCCTACGGGAAAAGTGCAAAAAGCAAAGAAGTTTTATTGTTTATTAGAGACTGTAGAAACGATTTTATGAAGTTTTTACTTAATGAATAATGAAATTATTACAAATAAATTTTTTGAATGAAAAATGCAACGAATTTATAAAAAATTACGAAGATATTCGTGATCAGGGGGCTTTTTTTGACCTTATATACAAAAGAAATTCTGAGGACCTCTTAGTGCGCACAGGAGCGTTAGTGGCGACTCGACTGAAATCCTGGAAAATGTGTCAAAATATCTTGAGAGCATTTAAGCCCCTTAAAATCATTCAAATCCTCAGGAATCTGATAAAATCTGTTGAAATTTTTTTGAAATTCCATGGAATCTTTTATAATATCCTAAAAGGTTATTGGTCCTATAAAATCATTCCATATCTTCCAGGATTCTGTGCAGTTATACCGTGCCGAAAGATGAATGGCACCTGGGAAAGGTGTCTTAAGCGGTGACTCTGGGATACCGGGCGACCTCTCAGAGTACTAGCCTTATCCTTGCACGCGGGGCTCCACAAGGATGGACGAACCCTTTCCCTAACTGCTCGTGGGAACAACAATGAAACTCCCAAAACAAAAAAATTTTGTAGATGCGGTTCAAAACGATCGATCGCGCAGAGCACCCGACAATGGGTCGGCAAGCAATGCCAAGCATTCCAGAGTTCGGGATGCTGAAAATAATTTAGAAGGAAACACGACGATGAAACGACGAAACGCCCACATTGAGTGGACGGATCAACTTAGGGATGACGTGCTAGACTGCTACGATGCCAGCATTATCCCTGTTCGCGGAGGCTTTATGGCGCGTATGCACACTCTGTGGTGCCAGAAACACCCAGAGCTTCAGCACGTTTCGCATCCGTCTCTGCGAAATCAAGCCGACAACCTCCGGAAAAATGGATATGTACGCGGAGCGCTTCCCCAACCGCTGCTTGATCCAGCTGCAGACGAAGATGTGGAAGCGACATTAATACCAACCGCAGAAAGCAGGCACCTTATGAGAGATGATCGCAATTTCAGTACAAGGAGGAACATTAACATGCAAGTCCCTTCTAAGCCCTAAGATCTCGCTGAAATGGATGCCTCCCTACGTAGAGATATCTCTCAAGAGTCCGACCTCTGGACCATCAATTGCTCAGTTTATGGTGCTGCGAGAGCTTTGGCTGATTGAAATCGAAGGCTAAAACCGTCGATGGATCAAAAGACCAAAAGACGCTTGCATCAACTGAACAAGAAGATTGGACGGGCAAGACAGAATGCGTCCCGTGTCCAATGTGTGATTGAATACATAACATCTGGTAGACCGTTCACGGAAAGGGTTCGAAAGTTCGCCCAAGAACTAAGGATCTTGAATCACACACTAAACAAGTCAAAGCTGCTGACAATCAAGCAGCATATTGTTGACAATATACCGCTGTTATCTGACGCAAGAAGGAGAATACAGAAGAAGGAGAGATGGATCAGGGAGAATCAACAGTTTCTCGCTGACCCATCGCGCCTCTTCAGCGATCTCCCTGTTTCTGTAAAAAATCCACCCAAGCCCAAGGAGGTAGAGACTTTTTGGAGAGAGGTGTACAAGATCCCGAAAACACTAGAGCTGAAAGAAGATACTGAAATTATCATCCGCTTCAAGGAGTTTTGCGACCTCAAAAAATCTGAGGAGGAATGTCCACCAATCACTGCCGAAGAGGTGAAAAAAGCACTTAGAGGCACGGAGAACTTTTCCGCTGCTGGACCAGATTGTATCAAGAACTTTTGGTGGCAGAAGTTTACTTCTACACACCAACATTTGGCCCGCACATTAACCTCATATTTAAAGTCGGAGACGTCCATTCCGCAGTGGCTGGTGTTAGGACGCACTATACTCCTGCCGAAAAAGGAAACTTGTCCAACCCAGAGAATTACAGGCCAATAACTTGTTTGAACACACTGTATAAGATCTTTACAGCTGTCCTAAACAACAGGATTGTTCGACGAATTGAGCCTGTATGGCGAGAGATGTACGAACAACGTGACTCGAAAAAGGTGTAGCAGGCTGGCGAGAGAACCTGCTAATTGACAGGTGCGTCTGCAAAGACGCAGCAGCCCAACAACCTCTTAGGGCGACACCATGAGCCATCTGCTCCATCTAGATGCCACACCTCTAACAGCCCTAGTAAAAAAAGCAGATGTTGAAAAATTCTGCCAACAGCTCTTTGACAAGAAAGTGCACGGAAACATTTACAGAAATGTATATAATCAGCCCTTGTCGAAGGAGGTAAGTTTTGCTTTCCTCAGATCTGCCGTACAAGTTAAAAAGACACGTGTGTCACATTTTTAAGGAAGACGAGATTTTCGCATCAATATGTTTGCAAAAGAAATATGCATCTATATACGCAAACGAGAATTCTGAAAAACAAACAAATCAGAAATTTAAAATAATTCGTGAGTATTGTTTAAATTCACTTCGCAAAATGTAATTTATTTTACTCCAATTTAATTATTATTTTGATTGATAGAGCAAAAAATGTACAAAATAATTATCTCGGCTCTGGATAGAGATGTCAAAGTGAACTGTAGCTTGAAAGAAGCTTATCGATTCAGCGGTCTCATCTCAAAAGTTAAATAGTCAATAAAAATCAATAATGTCTTAATTAAAAGCATCGGAATAATCATAATCATAATGAGTTTCAATACTAAAAAACTCGTAATGAAAAAACGTCCTTTCTCGGTATTGTCGAACTCAAGCGTGAAACAGATTCCTCAAAAAAAAGGGCCAAGTTGCCGAAAGCCATAGGCGTAGATTGAATCTCCAGTTCACTACACATCAGACATTCTGAATCTTCAAATTATCAGTCACCCTGTAAAGTCTACGCCTATGGCTTTCGGTTGCTTGATCCTTTTTTTAAGGGATCTGCTTCATGCTTAAATTTGATAATTCAGAGAAGGACATTTTTTTAATACGAGTTTTCCAGCATTGAAACCCATTAGGATCGTGATTATTCCGATGCTTTCTATTCAGATATTAATATTTTATTGACTATTCAACTTTTAAGATGGAACCACTGAATCTAGAAGCTTTTTCTTAGATGGAGTTTAGCTTGAAATCTCTATCCAGAGCCAAAATAATTATCGTTTACATTTTTAGCTCTACTAATTAAAATAATCTCCAAATTAAAGTAAAAAAATGCCATTTGTTAAGCACATGCTAAAGAATGCTCATGAATTTTTTCCAATTTCTGATACCAATTCTTCCACAAAAAAAACGTCTTCTTTTCGTATGGGGAATACGTGCTAAACTTGGGGGCAATGTGCATGAAAATTAAAAAAAAAAAACAATCCAGACCACGCTAATGATTCATATACATGTATATGAAATGAAATATGCAGTGACTAAATGGCGATTTCATATACTTGATTTTTAGATTTTTAATATACCTAGGTTGTTTGGATCAGATATCAAGAGTTTTTTGTATCCAGTTTTTTCTCATGGAATGATAGTGCTTATTTGCCAGCATTTCGTGCTCAGATATCTTGTGTAAAATTCAATTCACGAGAATATCCATAGATAACAGAGTACGAGTGATTCACTCAAGCGATTTCATTCATTAGGTTTTTTTTATTTTCAAATCCGCTTTCAACTTTCCAAATTAATAAACCTCTTTTTTTTTTCTTTTTACAGAAAAATCATCAGGCAGGCAACGAGGAGTCAAACCAGTAAAAACAGGTTATGAATATTCAAACCAAGGTTCTTCTCCAGATCGTTATCAGGAAGGCGATCCAGATATGGACCATTACCAATCTGTTATTCCCCAAGGTAAGAAATCTCCTTCAAGAAAAATCTCGAAAATGCTTATTTTCCAATACCGACAGAATTCCAAGAATTCGAAGATAAGTTTCTCAAAAAATCAAAAGGGCTTAAGTCTCTCAAAATGTTTGCAAAATATTTCAGCACTAATAATTATAAGGCTAATGTTTATAAGGCTGAAGATTCTGGAAATTTATAAAATTTGTACTTATGGCAATCGACAACTTTAAATGCGTTTTTCTCGAAAACGTGTTTTCCGTAGTTTCAACTTTAACATTGGGCTGGCGACTTCTTTCTCTTCCAAAAGGATTCGGAATTAATTTGCCTTCTAGAATATTATACGCGCGCTCTAACTTATGTATTTTTTTATCATTCACCCAGTTTTCGAACAAAATCTTTTGACCATTAGAATTTGTGCTAAAATTACATTCTGAACAAATGTATTCAGTTAATCAATATAACAGAACATTATCCAGCGTCATGAATCTGGAAACAAATATCAATTATAATTAATATAATTACCCTTCATACAAAAACAGCTAACCTCCATTGGTTGTTATCGTGGGAGCGGCCATTTTTTACACATAGGGTACTGAACATAGATAACTGAATTCTTATTCTTCTTATTACGTAGAATGTATTCCATCAATTTTTATGAAATTGAAAACCAAATTATTCCAAAATTTTAATAAAAATAATGTTGTATAATAAAATTTTATTTATGTTCAAAATAAAAATAACTCGAAGAATAACAGGCCAGTCACTTATCTGAACACACTGTGTATGATCTTTACAGCTATCCTAAATTATAGGATTGTTCGGAGAATCGGACCCGTGTGGCGAGAAATGTACGAACAACGCGGTTCAAAGAAAAGCGTAGCATGATGTCGGGAGAACCTGCTTATTGATAGATGGGTCTGCAAAGACGCAGCATCCTACCAGCGCAGCGTGGCGCTTCCTATCGATGGCCTCGATTGATTACCGGAAAGCTTTCCATTCAACCTCCCGTACACTTACCATCTGTCTTTTGGAATGCTTAAAGGCTCATTAGCACATCGTGAGGTGCATAGAGAGATTGCTGCCGCTTTGGAAAACCAGATTTACTATCTCATCTAGAAAACATCATGTGACAGCTACCACCGTCATCATTCGGAGATGTGTCTTTCAGGGCGACACCATGAGCCCACTCCTCTTTTGCCTCACATTATTGCCACTATCTCTCGCACTTCACCATTCCGAAGGGTACTTCTGCCGCAAACCTGGAAATCGAAAGCATAAGGTCACTCATGTATTTAACATGGATGATCTTAAGATATATGCTAAGAATAGAAAGCAACTACATCTAGCTCTAGCAATTGGCGAAAAATACACTCAGAAGATTGAAATGAAATTTTGGTTAGAAAAATGCGCCAAGGTTTATTTGAAGCTAGGAAGACTTAGTCGCATCCCCGACGACTCTGAGCTCGTCGAAGGAAGTGTTATACGACACTTCAGCGGTGAAGAGACTGATACATACCCGAGCGTGCCACAGATCCGCATTCAGGATGTGACATCTATAAAGGATACTTTTCAAAGAAGATATAAAGTTCTCACTCAGCAGATTTGGCCTTCCAAACTGTCAGCGAGGAACAAAGTACCTGCAACGAACATGCTTGCCGTCCCGGTAGTACTCCGTTCATTTAGAGCAGTTCCACAGACCAAGGAGGCGCTCAGATTTCTTGATAACGGGTCACGAAAGGTTATGCACATGAACACAAGTAAGCACCTTAGGTTTCCTGTTCAGCGACTCCGCACGAAGAAGTGGGCAAAGGAGCGTTTCTGTACAAAACAGCGGAAAAGGCTGCTGAAAAACTCGGCCTTGTCTTTAATATCATGGGTGAGCAAAATACTTCAAAACTTACCCATCTAGAGTACTCACTCCTGAAGGCCTGGATTAAGAAAGCACAGGAGAAAAACTTCCGCGAACAGCTCCTTGACAAGAGGATGCTCGCCATCATCCACAAAAATGTGGAGGATGAGTCGATGTCGTATGAGATAACGTTTGCTTTCCTTAAATCACCCGGATTGAATTCGGGCTCAGAGGGTTTCATTTTGGCATTTCAAGACGGTGTGATTTCCACTCTAGCATACCGTCGTCACATTTTAAGCCAAGACATTTCCGACGATAGCTGCAGAGCTTGTCATGCACACCCCGAACATCTAGGACACATACTATCTAGTTGTCCAACTCATGCGGGAACGACCCACATCCAAAGGCACAATTCGGCATACAAAATGCTTTGCAGAGAGATGTAAGAACAACGTAGCTCGAAAAAAGGTGTAGCAGGCTGGCGAGGGAACCTGCCAATTGAGAGTTGCGTCTGCAAAGACGCAGCAGCCCACCAGCCATCTGCTCCATCTAGTTTTATTTTCGCATGCCATGACTGAGTCATTTGCACCTTGATGTACCGTGACCGCATTTTACTTCAAGAGGTTCCTGTCGATAGGTGCAGAGCGTTTCATAAACGCACTGAGTACCTAGAACACATACTATCCAGGTGTCCTACTTGCGCAAGAGCGACGTATCTCCGCAGACATAATGCGGCCCTCACAGTGCTTTACCGACATCTTTGTCTCTCTTACGTTGTTGTCCGCGACACTGCCCTGGAGAACGCTCTGTGGGAGATAGAACCAATTGTCCAAAACGAGAAGCGAAAAATTTCCCGAAACCACGATTTTCGGATAGCAGTCTCCATTGCACACTCGAGGCCTGGCAATATTCTCCAGGACTTCGAGAAGCGAACTATACTCGTGATTGAATTTTCGGCTTCGGCCGACAACAGCATCATTGCCAAAGAGAAGGAAAGGTAGGAACGGTATCAAGACCTCAACAGGTAGCTTCAGCGACTGTACCCAAAATATTGTGTTAAAGTAATTGTCCTTGTGATCGGAGCCATCGGAAGTGTAAAACTATCACTGGCTCGCAACTTTGAAATGACACCCGCGGGCCAAAAATATGCCAAGGCACTCACGAGATGAATGCAGAAAACTTTAATCCTTGGGTCGGTCCCTGCCCTCAAGACACACAAGGGTTTCGCCAGTCTGTCGTGATTTTGTGGTGCTCTGCGACCATCCATCTCACGGGCGTAAGATTTCAAATGAGATTATTAATTTTTGAACAATTTTCGGTTACGTTGGCGTTTTACGTTTTATGAGAACTAAAAAAAAATCTTTATTTCAAATTGTTTTCTTTCCAAAAAGACGAATTTCCAACAAAATAGTTGGACACTATTCCAAAAATTCTCAAATTCTATTTCTAACAAAAGACACGAATTTTCTGACTAAACTACCAATCTTTAACAAAAGTTGTTGAATTTTAACCAATAAAGATTTTTGAGTCATATCAATATAATTTTTTTATGTTGATCGAGAAAATTCAAGAAGATGTTTGAAGGCTTCAGAAATGTGAAAAATGTATTAAAAAAATGTCAAAGAATTTTTTTTGTTATAACGGATTTTACAAAATTTTAGGAAGAATTAAGGTTATTTTAAAATATATTTAGGAATTTTTTGACATTTGGAAAAAGTAAAATAATATTCAATAAATCTACGGAAATCTTTCAAAGTTTTGATGCTGGTAAAATATTCTTTAAAAATTAATTTTTTTAAATTAAGAAAAACATTACAACATCTTTTAAAGTAGATTAAAGTTTTCCTACAATTTCTTCAAATCCTGCTAACATACAAAATTTTTTGTTGTTACCGGAGTTGAATCTCAACATTTCGCATCACTCTCAGCCATAGAATAGAATTAAAAGATGAATTTATGAATATCACCCCCATAAGTCTGTTTAACAGGGTCCCAAAAAACTCTGTCAGTAAAAAATTGGGTTTTGCGGGTTTCTGGCGCTAATGATGATTTTTTGCAGTTTTTCAATACCATTTGTTTTTAATACATGAAATACTACTTTCTACTGATAACTAGATGTTTGCATAAATTGTTTAAACAATTTATTATTGTTTTTAGCAATTTTTTCTTAGAATAGGGTTAGAAAGTCGAAGTTTTTTGGAATTTCAACTTATTTTTAACTTTTCAGTCAGAGCAAGGCAATAATCAATAAAATTTAACAGAAATCATTTTTTAAACAACTCATTATTAGTTGTAATAATACCTTTTTAGAATAATTCTAGAAAAATGCCTTTTTTCTCAAATATTCCAATTTTGCCCACTTTTAAACAATCCCTTTTTTTCGTGAATATATTTTTCTTAAAAAATCAGATATTTGAAATATTCTTGAAACTTCCTGTATGGATCATATTAAATGTAAATTTTTCTTCATGCAGTTACTAAGAGCCTTTTTGTTTAAACTTATATTAATATGTATTATTTGTTTCTACATAAAAATTCAAGAAAAAGTTGAAAATTTAAGAGAATGCCGCAAATTTCCATAATTATTCAAAAAGAATAATACATTTTTTAAACGATAATTTCTGTTGAATTTAATTGATCATTGCATCGATCGAACTGAAAAGTTGAAATAAAGCAAAAAATTGGGGGAAAATCGCTACTTTCTGACACTATTCTAACAGAAAATTGCTAAAAACAATTACAAATTGTTTGAACAATTTACATAAGTATCTAGGTATTAGAAATAAGTAGTATTTTATGGACTAGAAAAAATTTCAATAAAAAAAAACCCGAAAAAAATCACAGTTAGCGCCAGAAACTCGCAAAACCCAATTTTTCACTTTTGCCATTTTTTTGGGATTGTTTGGATCAGGTATTAAGAATTTTGTGTATCCGCAGTTTTTTCTTGCGGAATGATGATACTCACTTGCCAGCTTTCAGTGTTCAAATATTTTATGTATAATGCAATTCGCGAGAATTTCCATAACTGAAAGAGTACGAGTGATTACTTTAAACCATTTCATTCATTACATTTGTAGTATTTTTAAATCCGTTTACATCATTCCAAATTCATAAGCCTCTCTTTTTTGTGTTTCAACAGAAAAATCATCAGGCATGTTAACAAAAGTCAAAAAAATGAAAAGCGCTCTTCAACGCTTGAGCGTAGGTTCTTCTACAAGTAGTATTCAGGGAAATGATCCAGGTATGTGTCATTACCAACAGTCTGTTATTCCTCAAGGTAAGTAAGCTCGTTCAAGAAAGATCTCGGGAATGCTTATTTTCCAATGCCGACAGAACTCCCAGATTTCGAACCTAAGTTTCTTGAAAAATCAAAAGGGCTTATCAAAATGTGTGAAAAATATTTTATGACTAAAAATTACAAAGCTAACTCTGGAAGATCTGGAAATTTATAACACGTGCATTTATGGAAATCGACAACTTTAAATGCGTTTCTTTCAAAAACGAGTTTTCCGTAGTTTCCACTTAAACATTCCACGGCAATACTACCGTACAAATGAAATAAAGCGTATGTGCAGTTCGGAGAAGTCTTTCGTCACTTTTACGATTCTTTCGAATTAGAATCAATTGATACATATATGCTATTATGGGTCTGACTATTATTGTATATAACCAGTCAGTAATCTTGGGTTTTAAGCCTCAGATTTTCTCTATTGCACATCTACAGGTTCCGAAAACCCATCATATCTTTTTTTACACTTGCGTCAACATGGAGTTTCGAGATTAATTTAGGGTCAAATATTACTCCTAAATTCTTTGTTGATTTTCAACATTCTACTTCCCTACCGTACAATTGGATATTTCTAAGGTCGGGAAGCTTCCTTCTTCTGGGAAAATACAGGCGTTCCATCTTATCCGGGTTAACGGATAAGCAACGGTCCTTGCACTATTGCTCTACTGTGTTGAACGCTGACTGCATGTGTTTAACAAAGCTGCTATCAAATATTTTGTTGTACCTTGTGCCTTTTTTCCAAAAATTTAATTTGTTTATTTTTAGTGTCATCTTTCTTTGCGTCAATGGTGGATTTGCCTTCCTGTGAGGCAAACGCATTACTACAAAAAGGTATTCTGTAGAATATCTTTCTTTATATAAAACTAGACTATTTTTGCTAATGTCTTTAACATGAAAGAAGTTAGGCAAATTGGTCTGAATGAGTTTGCTTCATGGTAGGAGTCTCTCCCCTGCTTTGTTATAAAGATCGCTTTGATCTTCTTTTATGCAATAGGGATACACCCTATAGCTACGGAAGCCCTCAAAATGTAACATATTGGTCCCATCAGAACATCCAAAACCTTCCTGAATCAGCGAAGGAAATATACCGTCTTCCCCAGCGGCCTTGAATTGGTCGAAACGCCGGACGACCCATTCAATTTTTGATTGTGTTAATCCGGCTTGCCATCCTCCAGTCATCCTCATTGGTCCTATGTTCTGGGCTGTCAGAGGGGTTTGGTCTAAGAGCCCCTCCCTCCAAAAAGTACCGAGTTTCGGGACCAGGGAAGTGCACCTGTTTTTTTCAATCTTTCTGGAATTTCGCAGTATCAGGTACATTTTGGATGCCCTTTTCATGATTTGCTTTGAGCAGATTTGATTTCCTTGGTATGTCTTGCTACACGAACCTTATACTAATCCCAGTTTTCAGTTTTACTGGCTTAAATAAACAGTATTCTAGTTTCTTTTTAGGGCCTGAAGTATATAATTCTACCAAGGAGCATGCTTCTCTGGCTTTCTAATAAGATCTGATAGTGATGTTTCAGACGACACATACCAGTTCCTAAATGCTTTGCTAATGGATAGAGGGCACAAGGTCATGTTAATAACCTTATGAAATGTCCTTGCCGCAAAGGTTGTTGTATTTCCGCGAAACAATATGGTTAATTTAGCAGTTAAAAGGCAATTTAAAAGGTAATCACCCCTGATGTTGATGTTCTTATTGTTGCATTTTGTATCATGCGCATTGGCATCACATCCGATGATGTTTGTTTTTCCGCCTCATGACCTTTCCTTTCTGCCTTGTAAGATCAATGTTCTGGAATCAGAGCAAAAGCCGTATGCTACATAGTAATACGTTTGCCCAAGATGCCCGAAGCAGATTTACAGTATTAAAAATTATTTTGAATGAACTTCAAATCCAAGGATTTTACGTTGTTCATCTAAGAATCAGCGTTATCCGTCGGTTTTTCCGACGGTCACTCCATCACTTTTAACGTGTGGTTTCGGACAGCCCACCTTTGGATGATGAATGATGGTTTCTCGGAAGTTCTAGGTTCTTTGCTCATGAATATATAGCACAGCGTCAAGACAATTTACCTTATGACACCTAATTGTCACAAATCCTATCTTCCTGTCAAACTGCAGTACTCCACCAAAAGTCTCCATTCCTCTGATAGCGGCGGGTACAATAAATAAATATGTCAATATCTCGAAATTCATAAAAAAGATGTTATCAGTTTTCTTCTTTCCTTTTTGTAACGATTTTGAGCATGCATATTCAAATCGAATTTTTAATTATGCTATTTTGAAATTAAAATCAAGTAAACTAAAATGCAATCTAAAACCAATGTGAGATCATTTTTCCAAAACGTTTAGTTTTTTCCCTCTAATGGAGTGTTTCGTGGGCGGATCCAGAGGTGACTTAGAAACCAGTATTTACTCGGAGTAAAGTGCATACATAGCCAATTGTATTATTATCCGAAACTGCTAAATATTTTAATATAGTTAATTTTTATAACTAGTAAAGAATTATTTGGATTCATAAATAAAATTGAAGAATTAAATTCTTATACAATTACGAGTAAGCTAGAAATTTATTATAGTTGAGTAGTTTTAAGTTAATTAATTTATTAGTCTTTAAGATACTTAATAAATATATTTTTCTCACATGATCGGGGAAATTAGAGCCGAAACATTTAGCAAAATGGGTACTACCATCCGACTATGATAAGCTTGAACGTAAGCTTTCACCAGAAGATGACTACCACTGTGTCGCAGTATGCAAAGACAATAAGTTTTGGAAAGCAGATTCTGAAGGCTATATAGGTAATTCAAAAACAAAAATACAATCTAATACAAATAAGTGAGAATTCTGCCTAAAATGTCTTGTTTTTTCTGATTATGGAAAATACTAATCCGAAATATATTACCATATATGGGGCGAAATTTCTCAAGCGTTCTTGCCTGAAAACTTGTTGTCCCCGATCTTCTTGAAAGTCCACTGAATTTTAGTCATAGTGGACCTCTTTTAATTCTTTAAAGGGTAGAATTCTAGTACGACTGATTGTCGGAATAGAGTGGCTCGAATTTTCATGATTTTACCACGCACGCAGATATTTAATCAACCAGAACTTCTACTCAAGTTATCCAATTTAAATTTTCTGTGGGTGTTTTGGAAATTCTTTTCCTTCAGCTTTACGACAAAAATAATTATTTCTATATAAACAATTATTTCATCTTCAATTTTTTAATTTATAACTCATTTTTGCGTTTTTCTCCAAAAGAAGCCGCACACTTTTTTCCAGAATTTTTTTCGACAGAAAGCTTGTTTTAATCCCTTGAAAATGATATATTAACGAACATGGTGCGAAAAAAATTGTTGGAGATATATGTTAAAAACGCAGAGCTGCCGCGTCGCAGCGTATCTAGAGATCCTAGACGCGCCAAGGTGTTCATTGGGGACCTTTTTTTATACTTTCTATTATTTTTTTATAAAATAGTTATTTAAGAGAGTTATTAAATTTAAAAAAGGTATTATAAACTTCGGGGTGCTTTTTAGTGAGTTCCCTCCTCTCTCAATTGAATGAAATTACTAGCTCCAGCGAGTACACAATTTCGGGATCTAAGCTGTGAGAATTTTGATAAATTAATTTAACTGTAGGGTTCTGAATTTTAAAATTAGCATGCAATTCAGAAAGATTTCACTGAATTAATCTTTTTTGGACGTGCTCGCGAGAGCCATCTTTTTTTTTGACAGAAACAAAATCTTTCATGCCAGGCATCAGTCGACTATTCTCATCATCAAAGTAAAATGTTCTGACCACATTTTCAGCTTCAGAACATAAACTTTTACTCTGTTTTGAATTGGGCAAAGTTAAAATGCCACTTTCAGCTACCAGTTTCTTGGCTTTTCTAGTTTGCCGTTTAAAAGCGCGAAATTCTTTCGCCAATCGTATACGACCCCAAGATTTCGGGAAACGCGTTAAAAGTAAGACATTTTCCGAATTACTTAGAGATTTTTGAAATTTCACTTTTATTTATGCAAAAGCCTCTATTGCTGCTTTATGCTCTTCATAAGCACAATCTGTTTTCAATTCTTTGAACTTGGACGTTGAAGGAGAAGGAAACATCGCGTTATTTATAGGATCACCTATTACAGACAATCTGCCGTCAGCCATTGCGTTTTGATCAATTACTAAATTGTAAAGTCATATGTCATATCTTTTCACGTCATGTGTCATTTTGTGTCATGTCATGCCATCTCATGCCCTGTCATGCCATATGTCAGTTCATGTCGTATCGTGTCGTTTCGTGTCGTGTAATGTCATGTCATTTCATGTCATCTCATGTACCACGTGGTTGTTAAGATTTTCTTCTTATATGCTACAGCATGTAAACTTGTTTGATTTGGTTTCATGTAGTTTAGAGGAAGTGACCAACAGTGAAAGGCTGTTCAAGTGTCAAAAAGCAACATTATATGCAATAATTATTGTAAAAGCTTATTTTAGTACATATTTTAATTGAAGGTTTTTGAACAATAAGGTTTATCTCTCATACCATCTTCCCAGATAACACCATAGACAGATAATTCCATTCAGTATCATTGATTTTCGTTTATGGATCTGAGAGATCCAGCGCCGCCAAGTATGTCACTATAAGGGGCGCCACCATTGGAGTGTTGAACTATCATTCTGGAGAATAGGAGATGCGTTTTCGATGATCTCGGAAGCATCATCAATTGTTGGATTAGTTTGAAAATATAAAGGGGATAGCAGTGCAAATTCAGACATTCCTTTTCTGCAATTTACACATAGCTACGCGTCGACTGGTACACTGGGATACTTTTTTCGAAGAGTTGAAGAAATTGTTCTTAAATCATGCGGATAACCTTTGTGAATATCCTTGAATGAAGGATTGTAACAACGGCAAACGTAGCTTTTTCCTGGCATGATTAAAAATCAAGCACAAAAACATAGCTAAATGGTAGCAATGAGTTAGGATTTGAGAAAGTGAATCGAACCACTTTAGGTGGAAAAATTCACGAATGCCGTAACGGGCAAGTCGTGTGACATAAACGTGGATCAAAGTGTAGAAACCACTTTAGTACATAACTAAAATTGTTATTATTTGAATAGTTCATAACAACAATAATATTACCATTAACAAATGCTGGCTGTAGCCGGGATTTCAAACACGGACGCTCGCAACACGGCAGCTGGGGACCATGAATATCCTATATCTCCACCAATTTTTTTCGCCTCATTTTTGTTGATAGATCATTTTCAAGGGTTTAAAACAAGCTTTCTCTAGAAAAAATTGTTGGAAACAATTCGCCTCCTCTCTTGAAGAAAATCGCAAAAATTAGTTTAAAATTAAAAAAATGAAGATGAAATAATTATCATTATTTTTTTTTTTTCGTAAAGCTGAAGAAAAAACGTTTTCAAAACCCCCATAGAAAAGCTAAATTAGGCAACTTTAGTAGAAGTCATGGTTAGTTCACTATAACCACAATATGACTACTATGACTACTACAGTTATGGTTAATCCACTATGACTAACTACAATTCAGTGGACTTTCAAGAAGACAGAGGGTAACAAATTTTTAGGCAAGTACACGTGAGAAATTTCGCCACACATCTACTAATCAATTAACATACAGCCCTAAAGAAATTATAATTTCTTCAGGGCTGCATCGATTGAGCGATTAGTAGCCGAAATCACTAAATAATTAATTGTTCAATATTTTTACTCATTGACTTTAAAAATATATAATTCTGATTTTTCAATATTCCTTTAGTATAATTATTAAATATTACGATTTTATAAATCCATCACTCAATTACTAATTCAATAAAAATGTTCACTATTTCAGTAATGGAGTTTGGAGAATATGTGGAAGTTCATCCTATATCTGGTGATCTATTGATCCATAAAAACGATGAGGTTGCATCATATTCTACAAAGAACTCGTTTCTGTATACAATTAAAAAAAATCGGCAACCGAAACGTCACTACAGATTCTAGTCACATGTACGTCCTCTTTCATCGGGTAATTTAAGAACTAACATGTATGATGTGCAAATGCAGAATAAACATGAAATTCTCTTTACCCCAAACAACGGCTGATTTTAACGTCTCCTTTCCCGTATCAAGTTTCTCATCATCAGGCACGAAATGAGTCAAGTGTCTGATGAGTCAAAGATACTTATGGATGCTTTTTGAGAGCTAACATCTGCCACTTCGTAGGGCTTTAGTGGCCTACTTTCTGATGGTCTAAGAAGTTTCTTACAATGCGACAGATGTTCAATAAAATCGCTCTTTGATCTGCTGCCAGAACCCTACTGAATACTGGATGTTCGTGATATTCAGTGCATCTGAAAACTGCTTTGTGACATGGAGGACCTGCTGCAGTTTCTGGTTGGATCTAGCGTAATCATAATACGTAATACATTCTCTATTTTTTTGTACTAATTTGTTTGCTCCTCTTAGTCCGGTTTTTCTTTCTTCTCTGCCTGCGTGGGATAGGAAATCCTGTCGATACAAATCGTACTCCCAACATAACTGTCAAAGACATGCGAGAAAAGCTTAAGCCTAAACCTGACGCCAATTATTATTTTTTGATTATAACATTGAGCCGAATCCCATTCGGGGCTAGTGTACAAACTACGATCTTACGTATCTTAATTCTAGCCTAGTTATGCTACCGGTGACCATGATATTCATATGATAAGAAAGAGAATCAGCAGGTTTATTCAACAGTTAATTAAATTGCAACTAGAATTTTCAAATATTAAATTGAGAGAATCAAATTTGTCTCTTATTCTCAATATGGGAGTCAGAATTTTGAGAAGTCAGCAATTCCCAATATACCTTCCTTTCATATCCCTCTTTCAAATTGTCGCTTGACAACGTCCATCCAATCAAAATTAGCAATGATTGCAAGAAATTCCCTACTTTATCTATACATTTGTATCTTCGCAAGGTGCGAAGATACTTCTTGATCTGTAAAATGGTGAAAAAGGTTTCTACAAGAAATTCTGGTTTGAATTTCGAAAGTGAAATTGCTATTTAGCCAGAAATTTTGCGGGGTGAAGTTTTCAAAATTCTTATAAAATTTGAAAAATTCGAATTTAAAATCCAAGTGCGCAATGATATTGTTGAATTCAACAATGTTTCTTCAGAATAGCCCCACCACTATTTAATTTTTATTTGATTTTGTTAATTTCGAAGTAAAAACTGAGCTGCTTTCAGCTCTTTGTTTTAATTTGAATAGCAGAATGAATTTGAATGAGGTCGCACAAATTAAATTGAAACATGAGTTGCATTTGGGCCTTCGTTTTATTTAATTAGAAACTTGAGCTTATTTTGAATTACAACCTGAGCTGCTCAAGCCCTTGCTTTTCATTCAAATAGCAATTAGAGTCTCATTTTCGATATTTTCAATCTAATTTTAATTTTTCTGGGGTTAAATTAAAATATGAGCTGCTTTTAGCTCTTGATTTCTTTTTAACTAAAAAATCATAAAATAGATCAATTCCTTCTGGATAGTTGCAAGCTTAATTTTTCTAGGATAAATTAAAGCCTGGGCTGTTTTTGGGTTTTGCTTTGTTTTATTTCTGGTTGATTGGGTTTAGAACGTCCATCGTTTTCTTAAAAATCAATATGTTGAATGAAGCTTAATAAAAGTTTCTCAAAATTTGAGCTGTTTTTATCCATTGCTTTTGTTGCACGTTATGAGCCAAATTCATAATGTTATTTCTTAGAGAAATGTCGATTATGGGTTAAAGAAAATTTGCGTTCTGCGCTAATCGGACCAGAATCTGAGCGGTTTCTAGCTCCTTGTTTTCCTTGGCGTCGTAGTTCGCAAGGCATCATTACCCTTCAGTTATTCGATTGAATACACAGGATCGAGTATTTTAAGGAAATTCAATTTGAGATCATTGATGTCATTATTTAATTCCCTCATAACATTCAATTTTAACTGTTAGAATGACGTGCGACAAATAGTTAATTAACGAATTGATATTAGTAATATCATCGTAATGAGAATTCTTTCACAGGTACTTATTATTGAAAATTATTATCTCATACGTAACATTATTTTTTCTCACTTCCTAAAACTCACCCCCCTGATTCCCCTCACATCGCCTGATTTCCCTTTCCTTATTCCTCCTTATTCATCCTAATTCATGATCGAAATTTCGCCTTACTTCTCCACCAGTGCAAAAAGTACGAAGGACGCCCGGTCGTACGGAAAGACGTACACCTGATCGAATCTATAACGATTTCTGTCCAGCATTACAAAACCCTAAAAATTAAACAATACTATAGATCAGTCCAACCAACAGAAGCAAGGCATTTTGGTAATTCAACCAATTAGGAGATGACTATAGATCAGTTCAATCAACCAAGGAAAGACATGTTAGTTGTTTAGCCCGTTAAGACCAGACTATAGAACAGTCCAGCCAACCAAGGCAAAACACTTTAGTAGTTCAGCCAGTTGAGACAAGACTGTAGATCAGTCCAATCAACCAAGGCAAGGCATGTTAGTTGTTTAGCCCGTTAAGACCAGACTATAGAACAGTCCAGCCAACCAAGGCAAAACACTTCAGTAGTTCAGCCAGTTAAGATAAGACTGTAGATCAGTCCAATCAACCAAGGCAAGGCATGTTAGTTGTTAGGCCCGTTAAGACCAGACTATAGAACAGTCCAGCCAACCAAGGCAAAACACTCTAGTAGTTCAGCCAGTTGAGACAAGACTGTAGATCAGTCCAATCAACCAAGGCAAGGCATGTTAGTTGTTTAGCCCGTTAAGACCAGACTATAGAACAGTCCAGCCAACCAAGGCAAAACACTTCAGTAGTTCAGCCAGTTAAGACAAGACTGTAGATCAGTCCATTCAACTAAGGCAAGGCATGTTAGTTGTTTAGCCCGTTGAGACCAGACTATAGAACAGTCCAGCCAACCAAGGCAAAACACTTCAGTAGTTTAGCCAGTTAAGACAAGACTGTAGATCAGTCCAATCAACCAAGGCAAGGCATATTAGTTGTTAGGCCCGTTAAGACCACACTATAGAACAGTCCAGCCAACCAAGGCGAAACACTTTAGTAGTTCAGCCAGTTAAGACAAGACTGTAGATCAGTCCAATCAACTAAGGCAAGGCATGTTAGTTGTTTAGCCCGTTAAGACCAGACTATAGAACAGTCCAGCCAACCAAGGCAAAACACTTCAGTAGTTCAGCCAGTTAAGATAAGACTGTAGATCAGTCCAATCAACCAAGGCAAGGCATGTTAGTTGTTAGGCCCGTTAAGACCAGACTATAGAACAGTCCAGCCAACCAAGGCAAAACACTTTAGTAGTTCAGCCAGTTAAGACAAGACTGTAGATCAGTCCATTCAACTAAGGCAAGGCATGTTAGTTGTTTAGCCCGTTGAGACCAGACTATAGAACAGTCCAGCCAACCAAGGCAAAACACTTTAGTAGTTCAGTCAGTTAAGGCAAGACTATAGATCGGTCCAACCAACGAAGGCAAGACAGTATGCTTCTTTATGGTGGACTATTAATGCAAGCAGGCTTCGCAAATGCGTTTCGGCTTGTTCGAGCCTCTGACCTGCAAAGTCCTCATTATCTTGCACGTTAAAGTCATCTTCAAGATATGCTTGCCAGAGTTGGTATTTGTTAAAATTTCTGAATCGGGAATACATTCGCATTCTAATGAGTCCACGTTCATCCAATAGTTCGTTTATTTAAAATCGTTTAGCATGTTCTCTTTGAAGCTTGTCTGGTACGTGAGCAGATGCAAGCTTTAGTCGATATATTTCTATTTTCAGGTCCATCAAATAATTGTAATCGAGTCTTGAAAAGTAAAACAGCTGATATAGATAACAGTAGTAAAATACGAAATCCAAACTACACTATGCTCCTAATTTTGCACCTACAACATCATCCCAGAAGATTTCAGACATTGTATTAAATTAACTTATAACATCCTCATCTCATCAGTCACTTGACTTAGTCCGTGGCTATGATATAATCTACTTTTACCGAAGTTTTGGTGGTTCGGAACCCACCTTAAGCTGTAGGTCCCCCTATCATGCACTTGGCTGCAACCCAGTCCATGAATGATGGGATAAAAAGTAGGCTTTGCCCAATACGGCAAATATGGCACACTGTTCCTATCAGATCACTTGATTGCATCACAAAAATGCGTGCGTGGCTGATGATATATACCGGGACAGCACCATTCAGACCATTCAATACCCCAAACCTAACAAAAAATGCCTTCGACATATTAGGCTGTAACCGTCTTAAGCCTGAGCCAAAAAATAGATAATAATAATCTTTTAAACTGTTATCCCTAAATAGCATAGATTCTCTTACGCGACTCGTACATCAACATGAAGTCGTCAATGCTACGGCGTTTTTATACGGTGCCACAGATAGGGCCGCAGAGGAGCTTGTCCTCCCATTTGATTGCAGCGACACAACACATGGCCCAGCATCACTAACACCTTTAAGGCTCAAAAGTCGTGTACAGGAAGTAGAAGATCATGGATCATGGATGCAAAATTTCACCTATAATAAGAGTGAAAAAGCGCAGAAGGCACCCATTCTGTGCAGCACATTCCCCAATTAAGCAACCAGCTTTTTCTAATAAAACCAGACTTTTCTTATCACTTTTGTCTATGAAGCCATGAGAGAATGATGCGATTCGATTGTTTAGTTCTAAGGTTTTCAATTTCAAATCAATGATAATGAAGCTAAGAAATAATTTCATTTCAAATGGTCATACACCCTCTGAAACATCATGCATTACATCTGCACTAATGCTTTAAAAAAAATCGAAAAACTTTAGTTCATCCAGCTTTGATTTGCGTTTTATTCCAAGAACGTTCTTTCCCTTTTTAAGTTCTTCACAATATTTCTGGTAAGTACTACTATCACGAAGAAGATTTTTATCTTCAACAAGCATAGCCTGTGCTTGCTGTTGTGCAAATACTTGTATTCCCTCTGTTTCAAGAATTTTCACCTTTTCTATTAGCGGTTCTAAAATTTTATCAAAACCGAAGACCTTTTAGTCTTGAACGTAAAACAGTGCTACTATCTGAATGTTTTGCAACTTAGAATTCAAGTGTGGAGGTAAATTTTTTGTAACGAAATAAATTGCCCCTATTTTATAAACTATTGTTCTGCTTCCAATAGGAGTAACTGTTTCAAAGTCATCATGGAATAATTGAATAATAACAGCATCAATGAATTGTGCCAAAAGTTGATTAAAAGTAACATATGAACCGTGAAATATATCTTTCATCAAGGTTTTATTGCTTTTTTGTGTAGACTGAATCCACTTACATACGTCGAAATTGCTTAGGATGTCTCTTAGTTTATGTCTCCGGTATGTAGACTTAAGTGAAGTTAAAGTCAATTCCGTGTGTTTAATTTAATTTTTTTTAAATTTTACAATTGTTGAAGTTTTCTTTTTTCAGTAGTTTATTAAGGTTATCAAATAAGTCGGTCACTATTTCTGTGGTACTCTCAAAAATAGTTTGTACAGTTGGTTTCAATATTGAGCTGGCTTCTAAGCCCAAGAAATATGTTTTCATCAAATTCCCAGTACTATTATCATTAATGCTATGAAATGAACAACCAGCAGGTTGTTCATCATTTGAAGATTCTTTTGATTCAGAAAAATTGGCATTATAATGAAACTGGCTACTATTTAGGTTTCGATAATCTATATCCATTGGTTGTTCATCTGAATCGATGCAATTTGAAGCTTAAGTAATTTCACTTGAGGGTTTCTCATTGTCTGACATTTGTTTTCGGAAACCACTGTATGTCTTATGAATTAAAAAACAATTAGGAAACCAACTCCTTAATTTTAACTTTGGCCCAGGTAATAGCACATGTTCTCGTCGTAATGCCGAGTGACATCAACAACTGTCAACAGTTGTCTTGCAAAAATGAAGGGTGGCACGGCCTTAGGGATTCACCCAATTCACCCAATCTCGACGGAAACACGTCCTCCATAATGTTCTGCACATAGACTCATTATGCCCTTATTTCTTCGCTCGTCTCGGATGCCCAAGTTGTAACAACTTAACTAGCGGCTATAGAACATTTTAGAGTGACTCAGTGTTGGCAACCTAGTTTGCTGCTGCATCAAAACATAGAACATAAAGTTCAGCACTGTTTTTGTCCTGCTTCAAAATTAGTTAGTTGTCATTATCTAAGGTATCGCTATTTTTGGAATCAATAGGAGTTCCATTCTGCAAGAATATAACAACTATTATATAATATCATTCGTAATAATTCACTTTTTTCAGCAATATGTATGTATGAATAAAATTAATTTGTTTCGTCCCTAATTTATATAAGAGAAGTATCTAATTATACCTGATGGAATACTATCATCCTATTTACAACAGAATCATTCTCGTTGGTGAACTTTATACTCTTTCTTCTATTGGTCTGGAATAGTAGCTTCAATAAAGATATGTAGGCTTTTGTCATAGGATCCCAATCTGAAACAACAGCATATTTGGTATCAAGAGAGAGGACAATTTGGCGACAGTTTAGCTTTCATTTTAAATTATAGTTTGCATTCTCTCGTCTTGTGAGTTTCTTCGTTAGATTTCGTTCCGATATTTGGAGAATGTCTTCAGCGTTAAATCCATCTTTACGTCCGGATACTTCAAGGAAAAGTCTTCGTTAATCTGCAAAGAAATTGAAACGAATGTCTACAAAATTCAATGATTACTTATTTTTGAATGAAAAAAGAAGCTAATCAAATACGGTATATTGAGGAATCTCGAAAAAATTGATACAATCTTTTCCGGCTCTCTTCGTCTTAATTAGTAGGACTATCGAAAAATTTATCAAATTTCTGCTTTTGTGTTTTTGAGCAAACATTCTGGAAGAAACTTAATTCCTGCTTCAGTACGCTATCATCCAGAGTGTTCTCGTTGTGTTGAATTTCAATTATTCTTTCAGAAACTTCTGTTACCTCAATTTCTTCTTTGGTTTTGTTTCCAGGTTTGTGTCGATTTAAAGTTTTTAGTCTCCAAGAAATATATCCACTTCTTGTTCTAGGATCGTAAAATGCTTCCTAAAATTGAAAATAAATATTATAGTATCATTTTATCTCACGTATAGAGGGTTGAGTTTTCTGTAATTCAGATGATATTCAGACAGCAGAGGATATTTCAATCAAAAAATACGAATTTTCTACAAAAAAGATTAAATTTCTGCCAAAAAAAATTAATGTTTAACTAAAATGATGAATCTTCAAAAAAAAAAAATGGATTCCTCACAAAGTAATTTAACTTTTAAAAAAATTGTTGAATTTTGAATAAAAAAAGAGGAGTACTCAAAGAAAAAAATAATAGTTGATATTTCAATCAAAAATATGAATTTTCAACATAATAGTTGCACTTTAAACAAAAGAGATTAATTTTCAACTAAACTGTTGCCATTATAACCAAACAGTTGAAATTTAATTGAAAAGGATAACATTTCAACCGAGAAGCTTCCATGTTTATAAAACGGAACTTTTTTCATTGAAAATGTAAATATGCCATTTTTGGTAGAAAATTGATGTTTTTTAGTTAAAAATTTAACTTTTCAAATGCAAATTTATCTTTTCTAGTTAAAAATTGAACTACTCGGTAGAAAGTGTATGTATTTTGTTGAAAACTTTTTTTTGGTGGAAAATAAAACTTTTCGGTTGAAAATTCATTGTTTTGGTAGAAAATTTATCTGCTTGGTAATTTTCTACAAAAAATACGACTTTTCCACAAGGTACAAACATTTTTCACCCAATAGTTCAATTTTTAAATAAAAAAGATCAATTATCAACCAAATAGTTGATTTTTAATCCAAAAAGGACACATTTTTAACCAAAAAAAAATGAATTTTCTCTTTTCAAAAAGTAATTTCTACAAAGATAGAAAGGAATTTCAACAACTTAGTTAAATTGTCAACTGAAATAGTTAAATTCTCAGTTAGAAACACGGTAGTTACATTTTTCATTAAATATGAATTTTCAATTAAAATTATATATCTTTAACAAACAAACAAATTTAATAAAAGAGTTAAATTTTTAACCAAGGAGTTGAATTTTCAACTAGAAAAGATAAATTCTCAACGAATAATGTAACACGAGTATAGTTGAAATTTCAACCAAGAAGGATTTTATTTCTGAATAAAAACCAGATAAATTCAACTGAAGAAGACAAATTGTCTAGAATGGTTGAGTTTTCAATTAAAAATACGTATTTTTAACCAAGGAGATTGATTTTCTACCAATAAAGACGAATAATAAATAAAACACATGAAGTTATTATTAAGTGCAATAAAATAAAATCCATTCCCTATAATAAACATTTTGAAGCAAAAAATAAGCATTTTGAAAAAATATTCTACTATCATTCCAAAATTAATGAAAATCTCAAAACCCTCTCAAAATTTGGCTCCTGATAGGTATCTTTACCTTAATTCTCGGTTTTGTTTTAATTACCGGTTCGATTTCCGGCTATATCCCGGTTTCCCGATTAGTGACACCCGGAAAAGTTAGAATTTTAAAACCGACCTCACCTTGCTCTTGACACTCACTGAATTGTTTCGCGAAAGAATCTTAGTACGAATGAGTATTGTTAATATTTGCTTACAGGGCAAATAAGTCAATTTAGAAACCTTTTATTATCAAAAATTAATACTAAACCACTTACTCAGAAATGTCGAGAAATATTTCTGTAATGCTCCGAAATCGTATTGAGAACAACTTTCGAAGCATTTCTTTATTAATTTTGAAAAGAATAATCCACACGAGTTTTTTAAATCGTACAAAAAGATTCAAAAGCATCATGGATATGTTCATAATTATTATTATATAGAATTATACTTACCGGCGTCTATGAATTCTCCGTATCCCAATTCTGCTCATTCAGATACAATTTTCACCCACTCTGGCTGGTTGCCATACTTCACTCTTTTTATTGTTGACATATTTCACTGTTCTCAATATTGAATAACAAATCGAACCGACGCGGCACGCGACCATCTAGAATTCTGGATTCTAGAATTTTCGGGTTTTCGAGTTTCGGTGTTTGCAAGTTTTCTGCGAACGCAGCTCCAAACATAAGCTCCGTAAGAAGTCACGCCACGACTCTTTAACTCCGGATTGAGCAGGGGTTAATATCTTGTTCCTGTCCAGTATGAATTAATTATATTCACTCTTAATGCACTTCAGAACCTTTTACTAACTCTATTTTACTCTGCAGTAAAATATGCGGAGTTGAATGTATTCGATACTGAGTCGATTTTATACTCTGAAAAATTGTGCTCTCAACTCAACTAGCCATTCACTCCTCATATGGTTAATAGTGTAATGCTAGAATATCTAGATGGCTAATGAAACTCGAAAGCTTCGATCATACGACGGAGCATCGTGGAGAGGGGGGAAGGATGATAGCACATTTAGATGGGTCTAGTAGACGTTACATGATAGGTATTGTTTACGACGATTCAATCAGAATTATTAAAATTAATTGGAAACTTCTTAGATTACAGTAAACCATCCATTTTAAACTTCTTAGATTACAGTAAACCACAAATTTCAACCTGTTATTACGAAACATCTTTTTTCTTATCAAGAGCGACAGGACTTTTTTACTGAATATAGTGTCAAACAACAGCAGATCGCGGCTTGGCCTTTGAAAGTAAATTGGCAGGTTGAGATAGACAAAAAATTCCTAAGACCAATGTTAGGAAAACTGAGCCATCATCATTGCAGTAAATAGTGGCCTTAAATTATAGCAATAATCGAATTTTCTTTAAATGATACTGCACATGTCTCTATGGGCGAGGAGCCTGGTAAATGTTTTTGGGTTGCTTCAACGTGAAAAAATCAGTGCTTATGTGAAGAAAGGACTCCGCACAAAATGCATTCGAAAAAGGTTTTAGTGGTTTTTTTCAAATTTTGGATATGCTGTAAATCATGACATCCCCGATGAAAAGCTCTTATGCCAAAAAGTGAAAAAATGGACAGTTTTTTGTTCGTATCGCATCCAATCCGCTTTTCTTACATGCTAAAGGAGACATACCTACACTCGAGGACTGTTTGGCGCCACGATCAGTGATCATGCCCAACTCGGTGCCTCATTGATATTTGTTACTTTAGGACCCCCTGATTGATAATATACGTGTCTGAAGGTCTAGACAAGAATAGTTTTTGGTTGGTGTCGTGGCCAAAGCCGCTTTACGCACATGCTAAAGGAGACATATCGACACTCGAGGACTGTTTGGCGCCACACTCAGGGTACATGCCCAACAAAGGTGCCTTATTGATATTTTGTACTTTAGGATCTCCTGATCAACAATATACGTGTCTGAAGGTGGAGAGAAGAATACTTTTTGGTTGGTGTTGCGTACAAAGCCGCTTTTGTATATGCTGAAGGAAACATACCGACACTCGCGGATGGTTGGCGTCACGCTCAGGGACCATGCCCAATTCGGTGCCTCATTGATATTTTGTACTTTAGGACGACCTGATCAATAATATATATGTCTGAAGGTCGAGAGAAGAATACTTTTTGGTTGGTTTTGCGTCTAAAGCGGCTTTTCGTACATGCTAAACGAAACATACTGACACTTGAGGACATTTTGGCGCCACGCTCGTTGATCATGCTCAACTAGCTGCTTCATTGATATTTTGTACTTTAGGACCCCTTGATCAACAATATA